>QANX01006881.1:53475-109611 GCA_003254975.1 Ochetophila trinervis
AAAAAAAAAAATTGAAAAAAGAAAAACTGAGAGAAAAGAGAGAAAAAAAACTTATTTAAAAAAAAAAAAGTGAGACAAACAAAAAGGATAAAAAATGAAAGTGGAAGTGAAAAAAAATATAAAAGATAGAAAATGAAAGATGAATAAATAAAAAATATTTTAATTTATTTAAAAAATATTTTTCTTTTTCATAATAAAATAATATTAAATAGCGATTAATTTTTTAAAAATATTTTTGAATTATTAAAAAAATTATATATAAATTAAAATTATATTAAATATTAAAATATATATAATTTATTTATATATGTATATATACAACCACGCTATAAATTCGACTTCAAAGTTTATAGCGTCCCTGACAGTCAAAATTCTTTAACACTAAGTCAAAATCAACCCCAATTTTGACCCCACATGCCTCCCACGTGATCAGCCCAATTCCACCCCCCTCCCTCGGCGATTCAGCTTTCATTTTTTTCTTCTCCTTTTCTTCTGTGCTTCTCCTCTCCCCTGCCTCTTTGAAATTTCTGGTTCTCGGCTCTCTTCCCCCTACCTCCTGCAACCCATAGTAGAAACAATGGAATTTTTGGCTCCCTGACCGAATAGAAACAGAGCCTTCGGAAATCCCTCTTGCCTCCACGTGCTGTTCCCTAGCTTCCTCCTTTCCCAGTTACATGCTTCTAATGCATCTTCTATATACCAAAAACAAAAAAACAAAAAACGAAATAAACTACAGTAAACGAAATAAACCACCAGATCGAGGAGGCACCGGGGAAGGAGGCTCAACACAGCCGGGGAGAATCGATTGCAGGGACGGTCGACACAACTGGAATGGGCTCGACTACGGGAACGGAGGCTCCGGTGCGCAGCTGGGAATGAGGGAGATGTGTAATTGGGGAATGAGGAAGCTAGGGCACAGCGCGTGGAGGCAGGAGGAATTTCCAGAGGCTCTGTTTCTACTCGGCCAGAGAATTGAAAATTCTATTGTTTCTACTCTGGACTGCGGGAGGCAGGGGGAAGAGAGACGAGAATCGGGAATTTCAGTGAGAGGCAGGGGAGAAGAAAAGCACAGAAGAAAGGGAAAAGAAAAAAAAATGAAAGCTGAATCACAAGAGGGAAATGGGGTGGAATTGGGCTGGATCACGTGGGAGGCACGTGAGGTCAAAATTAAAGTTGATTTTAACTGGGTGTTGGGGAATTTTGACTGTCAGAGACGCTATAAATCCCGACTTCAAAGTTTATAGCGTAGTTATATATATATATTGATAATGATATAAAAAGAGGTAAGCACACACCCCAAAGCTACCTATGTTTTTCTCTCTCTTTCTAATTTAGGTTTTCTTTTTCCAACACTGAAAACCAGCAAGGATTTTCTCTTATTTCTACGAAGAAACCTTATATATCTTCATGGATCATATAGAGAGTGAGAGCTATTTGAGTGGGCTATTTCTATGGTGAAAGCTTTTTTTTTTTTCTATCTTCTTTAAAATAGAGAGTCAACTCTCTTATTTAGATTTTCAACAAGCTCTTTAATTCTAAAGATTAAAATAGAAAATCAATTTAGCTATTCAAATGTAGAGAGCTAAATTTACTGTATAAATTAAATTTGTCAGTGCTTACATTTATTACTTTACATTTTCCTATTCATAACATCTCTATATGTTCATTTATTACTTTATATATTCCTATCCACCACTATCATTATATGTTAATTTAAAAAGTTGTGTTGAAATGATTTTGTAAATATTACTCTCTTTATTTTTTTTAAAAACACAATTAAAGATGCTCTTACAGTATTTTGGGTTAGTTCCACCATCAANTAGCAACCTAAAAAAAAAAGCATTCTAGTCTATTCTCGATTGAAAGTAGTATTTTTTTTTTAACCCACATGGAAGTTGGAACTCAAGCCCACTTGATTTTTTCCCATCTTATATTTTTAACAATTTTCCTTTTATATTCTTTTTCCCATTATTATGAACAAGAAAAAGAAAAAACGAATCTCTTTCCTCATTCATTCTTCTTCTTGTTCCCCATTCTGAATCCTTTTTTCTCCATTTTTCTAATATTCACTCAATTACCCCAAACCTGCCTTTATCTTTATCTTTATTCACCAGCCTTATTATTCTTTCTCTTCTTGTTTCTCGCCGCACATTAATGTTGGTTTCCCTAACCTCTTCCATAACCTGGATTTTTTTTATTTTATTTTTTTGGATGGACAGAGGAAGAAAGATTTTGGGGAAGCTGATACAGTACATGTTCCATAACCTGTGCTATGACATTGATGTTGGCTTGCCTAACCTCTTTCCCTTACCCCACCTTGCAAGGCAGAACGGGGTGGAGAATTTCGGAGCAGGTTAAAAGAAATTAAAAATTATAATTTTTATTACTAATATTTATTTCCATCTCAAACAAAAAAATATAAAATAAAAAAAAAGCACATTAAAAATATATAATTAAATGTATAAAAAATAATTTTATAATATATAATGGACGAGTACGAGATGAAAACAATATTTTCGACTCTGCTCCACCGCCTCATTAAAGACGGAGCCTTGCGAGGAGGAAGCAATTCAAGAAAAAATGTCATCCTTAATTATTATTATTGTTATGGTCAAATTAACGAACAGGGCACTAACACTACTTTACATACAAACAACTTCTCGAAAATACTATTACAAAACAAATAATTTGGAAATACAAATTTAAAAGAAAAAAATGTATTTAGACTTTTTCAGTTTTGTCCTAATTACATTTCAATCTACATTTTTTTTAAGTTAATAATGATTTAAAAAAAAATGTAGATTGAAATGATGTACATCATTTAGCTTTTAACTGTTAAAATTACTTAACTTAAAAAAATGAAAATGGATGTATTTTGATAGCTTATGAAAAGTAGAGAGAAGTTAGTGATGAAATTATAAAACCATGGTAAAATAATGTAATTAAAATAAACTATACAAGGTCTAAATGGAATTTGCCCAATATCAAAATACCAAGGGTACGATGTGAAAATCTTGCATTAGTTAGGAAAAATGTGGGCAATACATTCCACCCTCTGAATGCGTACGAGTTGAAAGCAAACCTGTGGTAAATAGTAAAGGTCTAAGTTGAAAGAAAGGCCAAGAATATCAAAAAGTAGTCAGCTTGGTTTCATCATATTGACCAACCCGCATGATCCTCTCATCCACACCTTCCATACTTCGCTCCTCTGAGACGCCTTCACTCATTGTTTCTCATCCATGCATGAACGCCTTTGCCATAACTCGCTCTCTCTCTTTCTGTATCTCTCCTTGTTTTCGTTCTTGGGTTCAGGAGCTTCAATTCAATCTACAATTTTTATTTTTATTTTTATTTTTAAGAAAAAAAACAATGAGCAAATCCATAAACCACCCAATGATATGCCATGTTTACAAGGAGATAAAATCGGGAGGAATCTTCTACGGCGATAGTCCTTTCGATTTCGCCACCGCAATCCTTTTCTTTCAGGTTTCTTTAGCCGCAAGTCTCACCGCCTTTCTACAATTCGTCCTCACCCCGCTCGGCGAGAGCGCTTTCGTTTCGCAAATGCTTGTAAGCTTTTCCATTTCCTCATATTTTTTTATTTTTTGTTAATAATCGAGGATATATAGTTAAGAATTTTAGTTATATTGAATTACCACTTATACTAAAAACTTAAACTTATAAGATTTGGATTATTCTATTTTTTAAGTTCTTTTTGGATTTTTAAATTTGGATGAAATATATATTGAGTTTTGAACTTATAACCGTTAAGTTTTTTAGTTCTGATGCCATATTGAATTATCATTTATTTTAAAAGTTTAAATTTGTAAAAAGTGAATCATCATATTTTTTATATTTTATCTCTAACAAAAACGAACTTGAAAAATTATCATCACTAGTCATTTTCATTTCCTTATTTTGAAAACATTAATGTGCGTATTCATATTTATACTAGCAACCTTGTATTTTTTTTCCTTTTGTGGCGACTAGCTAGCTTTGTGTGCAATTAATTAATTGATTAATTATTTGTTATATGTTTGGATGGAATTGAGCAGGCTGGTATTGCATTAGGGCCATCATTTATTGGAAAAGATTCAAGATTCACAAAGACGGTTTTCCCACCATCTAGCTTCTACGTCAACCAAACATTTTCCTTCTTCGGTTGCATGCTATTTATGTTCCTAGTAGGAGTTAAAATGGATGTGAGTTTGGTAACAAATTCAGGAAAAAAGTCCTTTTCCATTGCACTCTTTTCCATCGCTGTTCCATTGATAATGACCACCGGCTTAGCCCTTATTTTACAGCGTACGGTCACAATGGAACCTGCTTTGCACAAATCTCTGTTCACCATTGCAATCTTTCAGTCCTGCAATTCTTTCTACGTCGTCGCTTGTCTTTTAGCCGATTTGAAGCTTCTCAATTCAGAGCTCGGACGCTTAGCTCTTTCCTCGTCGTTGATCAGCGGTTCAATATCATGGGTCGGACTCATTGTTTTCTTTACCATAAGGCTGAGCATAGTGGGCAAGGAAAATTCTCTTCCATGGATGGTTTTGTGTTTGTGCTGCTTGGTCTTTTTGATCGTTTTTATTTTGAGACCCATTATGCTTTGGATGATATCGAGGACTGCCAGAGAGAAAGCAATCAAAGAGGTTTACATATTCTCCATATTCGTCATGATTTTGGTCTGTGCGATGTTTGGTGAATATATAGGACAGCATTTCATGTTAGGGCCTATGATTTTGGGCCTGGCTGTTCCTGATGGGCCTCCATTGGGCTCGGCTTTGGTGGATAAGCTCGATACGTTTGTTTCTTCGGTTCTATTGCCCACCTACTTTATGTTCAGTGGGTCGGGAATAAATTTGTTCCTGATTCAGATGAAGACTTTGGGAATTATGGAGCTGATGGTTTTTGTTGCATTCGTTGGGAAAGTTTTGGGAACAATGGTTCCTTCGCTGTATTGCAAAATGCCACTTGTCGACGCTCTGTGTTTAGGCCTAGTCATGAGTACACAAGGCATCACTGACATTCTAATGTGGCAGCATGGAAGTCTCCTCTTCGTAAGTATAATAATTAACTCACTATCCTCCAATTTCGCTTCACTATTATTGTTTCCTTCGTTAATTTAAAAATATATATTATTTGTCCATCGTTTCACGCAGCTGATCGATCAACAGTCGTACAGCATCATGGTGATGTCGACGGTGGTATTAACAGGAACCATAACACCCTTAGTGAAAATACTGTACAATCCATCAAAAAGATACAAAAAGTCCAAGCGAAGAAGAAGCATAGAGCACGCACTCCCCAACGCCGAACTGCGCATGGTGACCTGCATCTACAGCCAATACAACACTCCGTCCATCATCAACCTCCTCCACCTCTCCAACCCTTCTCTCAAAAGCCCCATTTGCTTCTACTTCCTGCACCTCGTCGAGCTCTCCGGCCGCTCCACCCCTCTCCTCATTTCCCACAAACCCTCCGCAACAAAACTCTCCCTCCGCTCCTCCAACCTCAGCGACCACATCGTCAACGCCTTTCGCCTCTTCCAGCAGCAAAGCGACGGCAGGGTCATAATGAACGCCTACACAGCCATCGCGCCCTGCGCTTCGATGCACGACGACATCTGCACCCTCGCTCTCGAGAAGAGAGCGTCCATCGTGATCGTCCCTTTTCACAAGCAGTGGGCCACCACCACCAACGACTTTCAGGAGCTAACCGGGCCCATGATAAGGTCCGTCAACCTTAACGTGCTCGACAAGGCACCCTGCTCCGTCGGGGTCCTCGTCGACCGGGGGACGCTAAGCGGCACCGTTTCCGAATGCGGAGAATGTTTTTACGACATCGGGATGGTGTTCGTCCACGGCGCCGACGACCGCGAAGCTTTGGCTTACGCAATGCGCATGGCGGAGAACCCTAACGTGAGCCTCACGGTTGTTAGGCTGGTGGACGCTACCAAAGCGCGCAGCGGGAATTACTCGGTGGATCAGGAGCTCGATAATGAGATTTTGAACGCTTATGAGATGTTCAGAGCTGGGAAAAAACGACACGCGTATTTGCAAGAGGCTGTGGAGAATAGCGTGGAAATGGTCAACGCGATAAGGGCGTTGGATATTTGCTACGACTTGATATTGGTGGGGAGACGGCACGAACAGGAGTCGAGGCTGTTCGTCGGGACGGAGTGGAACGTTGAGAATCCGGAGCTGGGGTTTATCGGAGACATGCTGATATCGTCGGATACAAACTGCGACGTGTCGGTGCTGGCGGTGCAGCAGCAGTCGTTTGGACGGAATGAACTTGTGCCGGAAAGCTCTATGTACGTGGTGATGGAACAAGTTTGTACCGTGGATATTCCACGTGACTTGGGTAAAGTTTGGCCTGTTTGAGTTGATTTCTTAGGAAACAAATTAACATGGCCACCGCGCATCCAAAGGAAAATCAACATATCTCCCATGTAGATATAAATGTCCAAATTTACTTTTTATTTTTTTCTAACTTAGGGATGGGTTAGGAGCAGTACCAGTTTTTGGAATGGATTTAGAAGATGATACCTGTTATTAGGAGAATAAGCTATAACTTTTTCTTTTTTTCTTTTGAATTGTATTATAGCATTGTGGAAAATGTGCTAGCAAAAAAAGATATGATACATTTAGAATTTTTCTTTTTAACTATTGAGTATTTACTACACTTTGTAGGAAATATGATAGAATTTTTTTTTTTACTTTTTTTTTTTTTTTTTTTTTTTTNTTTTTTTTACTTTTTTTTTTTTTTTTTTGTACGTTGTTTTGAGTATTAAAGAAATTTTTTGAATGATGACTGTATTAATCGTGGGTTTAATGTAAACGGACTCAGCCAATGATTATTTAAGGGCATGAGTTGAACCCATCTGGCAGCAATACCAAATGGTGAATGAAGAAAAAAAAATGTGAATGATAAATAAAAAGTAATTATAGATAATTTTATTCGAGTTGGATAAAAAACTATTTTTTAATTTTTAAGATTTTTAA
This sequence comes from Ochetophila trinervis, assembly GCA_003254975.1. NCBI lineage: Eukaryota > Viridiplantae > Streptophyta > Magnoliopsida > Rosales > Rhamnaceae > Ochetophila > Ochetophila trinervis. The sequence goes on from QANX01006881.1 coordinate 60,480, forward strand.
AAATGCTTTTATTTAAAAAATTATTTTTTTAAAATAAAAAAAAAAAAATCATTAAAGATGCTTTTTTTTGCCAAAAAAAAAAATGGACTATGCATTTTAAATTTTATCAAGTCTGATATATTAAATCTAAACTTTTTTTCTCTTGCACCTTACACCCTGAAAGTAAGAAAATTATGGCAATTCATACCATCTGTCAATTTTGTCAGAGGTAAATTCATCAACTTACCTATTTATCAAATTTTAAAAACTATTAAACACCATTAACTTTTTTAAAAAAAATAGACATACTTTTTTAAAATTTAGCAAGAAAAAAATGTTCTTTTAAAAAAAAAAAAGTTAAATCCTATTTAATTTTTTTTTAAATTTGGAAAATAGGTTTTATTTAAAAAAAAAATATAGAAAATAAGTGAATGCGTGAATTCACTCCTGAAAGAATTAACAGAATGTGCAAAGAGCCAAGTATTTCTTAGTTCGTGGTATATAGTGCTATGAAAAAAAAATTATAGTGCAATGTATCAGCCTCGATAAAATTCAAATTGCATATGTACCAATTTTCCTTTTTATTTTTTGGTAAATAACTGTTAATTTGGAGCTTACATATTATATAGGCAGCCATTTTCGGTCCTTCTTTGGATCGAAGCCAATTTAAGTTCCTTTTCTTTTCTTTTTTTAGGTTAAGAAAGTTCATTATTCAAACTTTTAGAATAATCTTACATAAATGAATTAAAAGTTTTAAATAAAAAATTGAAAATGAAAATTGAAAACCAAAAACATCAATTTTCATTTGAACATTATTTTTAGCAGGGTTGAGCTAATAACACTCATCATGGACTTTCAAAAAAGATAAATAAGACGTCATAGGTCATCTAACAAAGCAAATATAAGAAGCCAAGTTCGCAAGAGGTTGGGTTCGTATTGCATTTTATCTTGAGCAATGCGAGCCCATTTCAGATAGCATTATCATCTAGGTCTAGAAAACTTAATGCCCAGGCTTTATCGTCCGTGTGATATGTTCGAACTACATTCTTAATGGAACGTTTAAGACCACTTTCCTCACGGATAATCCAAGATCAAAACTTGAGCAGAATTATTGTCTCACTTTGTAGAAATCAATTGAGAAACGACGTCGTTTTACTCTCAAATTGTTAGGAAATATGGCTTTGTTATCTAGTCATTAGGGATGGGATCTTGATTTTTTGTTTGACAAGGAAACCACATGCCAAAAGGTCATATATACCTCATTATACATGTTATATTAATTCACATTTCCTTCTATATTCAAAGTTGTGTCGTTTTGTATCTTAGTGTTTATATTATGTTTTGCAGGCCTGTGTTTATTGTTGGCCCAATCTTTGTCTTCGTGATCTGCCTTATTCAGGCACATGCGTTTCAAGCCCGATGTTGCGGCACATGAATGAAGCATGACCTGATTCCCATATATATTCATCTATTTTTTTAGTGTTGCAATGATCAGAAAGTTACTGTTTATATTGAGGCATCGTGTTTGTCTGTGTCTTTTCTCCTCCCTCGATTACGTGAGTGTTCTAGGGTTAGGGTTTCTTTGTGTATTGACAGAGAAAGCTTTCTAGCTTTTCATCTATATTGTGTGTGTGAGATTCAGTGTTAGATATTGTAATAGGTTTGTAATATTTTCAAACATTGTCAATAATATAGCAACTGCTCTCTACTGGAGCCAAGGACGAAGGCAATTGCTAAACCTCGTAAATTTTGTATTTTCTAGTTTTTGATATCATTTTTATAACATTTGGTATCATAGCCTTCTTCGAATGTAGAAGGTTTTCAATATCGTATGCGTTCTATATTTCTACTTCATCTTCTTCTTCTTGAATTTGTTTCCTGTTTACTTTGTGTACACATTTATTTTTCCTTTACTTTATTGTCTATTAAATATTGTTTATATTTACAAAGATTCGAGAAGGCTCTGCACGATTTATGTAGGTCCGTAAGGATTGGAGTAAACTATTAAGTACTTTGCATTAAGTTCTTTATTTCTCTAATTTCTTGTTTGTTAATTTTGCATAGATCTGAAAAGGCTCTTCATGATTCGTGTAAGTTCGTAAAGATCTGTATAAATCTTTGTGCTCTTTGTTTTGTTTCCAAATCTAAAGAATCTAGGATTTTGGTTCCTGGAAATTTTAGGTTTTTTAGTTGATCTCTTGGAGAGTCTGAGTCATTTTTCTTTTTAAAGAAATTTGTTTCCTTTTCTTTTTCTTCAATTTGCTCTGAAAAAGGTTTTAAACTACCTATGTATTTTTTTGATCTTCTATTTAACCATTTTTTCCGTTTCTGAGGTCCTAGGGTACCAGATTTTGGAAACACTTTGATGTGAATACTTGTTTTCTCGAAATCAACATTCTTCGTTGATTTCATTGTCTGTCTTGATTGTTTAAATTGTTTCCCTTTTGATTTGTATGTCTGTTTAATTTCTAAGTGAATATGTTTTTCTGTAAGTATTGTTAATTACTTTATGTTATATTTGTTGTGAAATACTTTCTCTTTGTGTGATGACTACTCGTGTTGATGTTGAAATCTTCAACGGCAAAGGAGATTTTCTCCTTTGGCGTAAGAAGATGAAAGTCGTCCTTACCCAAATGAAAGTGGCTAAGGCCATTAACCCTTCTTTCACCAGTACTGTCTCGGATGATAAGAAAATTGAAACTGATGAGATTGCTTTAAGTACTATCATACTGCATTTTTCTGATAATGTATTGAGAAAGGTAAGTGATGTAAAAACTTCTCTTGATATGTGGACTACTCTTGAAACATTGTTTCTTGAAAGATCTTTGCATGATCGTATCTATTTGCCTGAGCAATTTTTTAGTTTCAAAATGCATAGTTTTAAGGATCTAGATGCATATCTTGTAATGTTTAATCGTATTTTGTTAAATCTTACTAATAGCAAAGCAGGTTTTTCTGATGAAATAATGCTGTAATTGTATTAAATGTTTTGCCTGAAATGTATAAAGATGTGAAAAATGTTATTAAATATGGTCGTAATACTTTATTTGTTGATATGGTTGTTACTGCTTTAAGGTCTAAAGATTTAGAATTGAAATATGTTTCTAAAAGTAAAGGCCTAAGTGTTAAGAGTAAGAACTTCATTAGAAGACCTGTTAATCAAAACTTTAATTCTAGATATGTTTCTACTGGACCTAGATTTGTTCCTAGGAATAACACACAGCAAAATCAAATTAAAACTCAAATGTCTAATAGAAAATGATATTATTGTAAAAAACAAGGTTACTTCATTCAGAATTGTTTTAAAAAGGAAATAGATGAAAATGATAGGAAAATAGGATTTAATCAGGGTAATTTTGATATGTCTCATTCTAATAATGATGTGAATAATGCTGAAATCTTAATGGTTTCTTTGAGTCTACCTAATGATGAATGGGTCTTGGATTCTGGTTGTTCATATCATATGTGCCCTGATTTAAGTGCTTTCAATTCTTATAATGTCTCTGATGGTGGCCAAGTACTTTTAAGCAATGATGTTTCTTGTAAAGTGATTGGCATTGGTAATGTTAAATTACAAACGTATGATGAGTCTGTTAAAATGTTATCGAATGTGAGACATGTGTCTGATTTAAAGAGAAACTTAATATCTGTTGGTATGCTGGATGAATCTGGTATGTCATGTAAAACTCAAAATGGTTTTATGTATGTTAATAAAGATGTTGTTGTTATTATGAAAGGAATAAAGAAAATTGGCTTGTATATTATGCTTGGCAAAACTATTCTGAGTGATAGTAATGCTTCTATTGGTTCTAATATGAATAAAATTGTGTTATGGCATAATAGATTAGGTCATATGAGTGAAAATGGCATGTATTATTTGTATAAACAAAACTTCTTTAGTAGTGATGAAATGAACAAACTCGAATTCTGTGAAAATTGTGTTTTAGGAAAGCAAAACAAAGTTTTAATTCTAGTTCTCAAATAGCTAAATTTATATTTGATTATGTACATGTTGATCTATGGGAATCTGCTAGAATACAAACTCAATCTTGAAATAAATATTTTATGTCTATAATTGATAATTTTTCTAGAAAAGTGGGATCTATTTATTAAAATCTAAAGATGAAGCTTTTCAAAAATTTAAAGAATGGAAAATTCTTGTTGAAAATCAAACAAACAAATCTATTAAGGCTCTAAGAACTGATAATCATTTGGAGTTTTGTAATTCTGAATTTGATAACTTTTCTAAATCTATTGGCATATTAAGACACAAAATTGTTAGCACACACCACAACAGAATGGCATTGCTAAAAGAATGAATATAACTTTGTTGAATATAGTGAAATATATGTTGATTTCATCTCATTTGCCAACTTTATTTTGGGGTGAAGCTATAATGACTTATGCATACCTTGTGAATTTGTCTTCTTTTATTATGCTGAACTTTAAAATTCTTGAACAAGTCTGGTCTAGGAAGAGACCAGACTTTAGTAGACTTAGGGTGTTTGGATGTGCAACTTATACACATCAATCTGAGGGAAAATTAGAACCTATGAGTGTCAAATGTGCCTTCCTAGGGTATCCTCTAGGTGCTTTGCAGGCTTTAGGTTAGAGAGGGACAAGGTTATAAGGTTATAATCAGTATGGATGTTATTTTTAATGAGCAGTCTATGCCCTGTAAAGAGAAAAGTCAACCTGAGTTTCAAGAGTTCTTAAGAAAAGTATTTAGGGAGTTTGAGTTATTCTCTGAGGTGGAGAACATCAAAGAGGTTAAGAGTGAAATTTATCTTATTGAGTTAGTTGGAAATTGTTCAGAAACTAATAACCCTATTGAGACTAAAAGCATAGAGCTTGGATCTGCTGAAAGACAAATTGAGTCTACTACTCCTAACCGTGACAACCGTAATGAGCCATTTTCTAGTCACCTAGCCTCACCTAGATATTTGTTGATTAGGGATAGACCTAAGAGGAAGATTAAGCCTAATAGGAAGTATGCTCAGGAAGAGTACATGTCTTATGCCTTAGTAACACTTACTGACTTAATGGATAGTGAACCTAAGTTTTTCTCTGAAGCTATCAAGTCTAAACAATCTAGATAGTGGAAGGAGGCTATGGCTGAAAAAGATGAAATCTCTTCATCAAAACAGAACTTGGGTTCTGGTTACTCCTCCTCCCAATAAGAGAATTGTAAATTGCAAATGGATTTTTAAAGTCAAGGAATGAATGTCTAGTTTAGAACCTTTAAGGTTTAAGGCTACATTGGTTGCTAAAGGGTTCACTCAAGTTGAGGGTGTTGATTATAATGAAATTTTTTCTCCTGTTCTTAAATATACTACTATTAGAGTTATTTTGTCTCTTGTTGTGAATTTTGATTGGGAATTAGAGCAACTTGATGTTAAAACTGCATTCTTGCATGGTGAATTGGATAAAACTATATATATGAATCAACCTGAAGGATTTAAAGTTAATAAAAATGGTAAAGATTTATTTCAGAGATTTATTAAGTGATAAAGTTGTGTTTTTATTACGTTATGTGGATGATATGTTAGTTGCTGGTCCTAATTACAATGTTATTGTAAATGTGAAACATTTACTTCAAACTAAATTTGATATGGAAGATCTTGGCCATGCTAAAAAGATTCTCGGTATTAGTATTACTTGAAACATACTTAAACTTAAAATGAAACTTTGTCAAACATCTTATTTGAAAATTTTGTTTTCAAAGTTTTCTATGAATATTGCTAAAGTTGCTTATGTACCTTTAGGTGATCATTTTAAATTGTCAAGTGATCAATGTCCTGTTTCTGATTTTGATAAAAAGGATATGTTATATGTTCTTTATTGTAATGTTGTTGGATCTGTTATGTATATGATGATATGCACAAGACCTAATTTATCTCATTCTATTAGTGTTCTTAGTAGATATATATCTAATCATGGCAGACTTCATTGGGATGCTATGAAATGGTTGCTAAGATATTTGAAATATTCTGAGTTTGAAGGTTTGATTTATAAATAGGGGCCAAATGAAATTGATTTAGTAGATTTTATGGATTCTCACTATGCAGGAGATAGGGATAATAGAAGATTTATGTCTTCTTATGTGTTTACTTTGTGTGGTAACTATTTTAGCTGGAAATATCAACTTCAATAAGTTGTTACTTTATCTAGTACTGAAGTTGAGTATATTGCTGTAACTTAGACAACTAAAGAAGCTATTTGGTTAAAAGAGTTGTTATCTGAACTAAAAGTTTTGAAACAAAAAGTTACTTTGTTTTTTGATAGCCAAAGTGCTATACATCTTTGCAAAAACCCTATTTTCATTAGCGATCCAAACAAATTCAAGTTACATTTCATTTTATAAGAGATTTACTTTCTAAATCTGTGTTTAAGTTGGAAAAAATACCAACTAAATACAATCCAGCTGATATGGAAACCAAAATCCTTTTTGTTGGCAAGTTTAAAACTTGTAAATCTTTACTTCAGATAGGAGTAAACTGATTATGTTATGTGTGATTTATGTGCTAGGAAGGTGGTTGGTGCAAGTTGCTATATTCTATAAATATGTATTAGGTGGAGAATTGTTAAATTAATTCACATTTCCTCCTATATTCAAAGTTGTGTCGTTTTGTATCATGGTGTTTATATTCTATTTTGCAGGCTTGTGTTTATTATTGGCCCAATCTTTATCTCAGTGATCTGCCTTATTCAAGCCCATGCATTTCAAGCCCAAGTTGCGGCACATGACTGAAGCGTGACCTGATTTTCATATATATATATATATATATATATATTCATCTATTTCTTTAGGGTTTCGAAGATCAGAGAGTAACTGTTTGTATTGAGGCGTCATGTTTGTCTGTGTCTCTTCTCCTTCCCCGATTATGTGTGTGTTCTAGGGTTAGAGTTTCTTTGTGTATTGACAGAGAAAGCTTTTTAGCTTTTCATATGTACTGTGTGTGTGAAATTGAGTGTTAGATATTGTAATAGGTTTGTAATCTTTTCAAACACTATCAATAATATAGCAACTGCTCCCCACTAGAGTCGATGACATAGGCAATAGCCGAGCCTCATAAATTGTGTTTTATAGTTTTTGATATTCTTTTGATATCATTTTTATAACAATACACATCGCTTTAGGTACGTGTAAATTGTTAATGCTTAATAGCTTTTTTCACATTCAAAATACTATATAATTTAAGCATTAGAGTATCTTTAACCAACATCACACCAGTGCCCTAGAGATTTTCACAATATTTTTTTGTCTTGCAAATTTGACCAATCATAGACAATGCACACAATGGTTCGTAACAATGTGAAATTGTGTTTCAACAGTTTGGCACCCGAAATAGAAATACTTCCACATTTTCAATAACATTTTTGTACCTATAAAGAACCTAAGAGTCCTAATTAGGTTCAACTGTTGACGTAGCGATCTTCACCAAAATATCTACCGATGAACGCGATCCAATCACTCGAAATGAGAAAAGGTCAGCTCTTCAGGCTGGATATATGAAGATTTAGAGGAAATGTTCACAGCACTCATCGAGATAGAATGCAAAGATACTCACGGATAGAGAAGTTGGTTTGTGTCCTCATTGTAACCGCTCAGAAGCTAAGATCATATTTGAATAAAATGAACTTCCTAGCCTATGGGAATTATTAACGGTTAATCCATTTTTAAATTCCAGTTTTTGAATGTAGTAATAATGGTAAGTCATCCGGTCAACCTGATATGAATTTATATATATATATATATATATATATATATATATATATATAAATAATATTACAACTCATATGCACATAGGAGGAAGAGGCAGCTGGGACCCAGAGGCCATTCTTAGCAAAGCAAACCCCAGGTCCCTCAAACAGAGAAAAAACCAGACTGGTAGTGCATGTAGGCGTGTAGAAGAAGAAAAGGTCATTTATAAAAGAACGATGGACAATATTGAGATGATAATAATGGAGAAAAAAGATTCCCTTGAGCTAATAAACCCACTGGCTCTTCACTTGATATATATATTCATATGACGATGTTGAGTTCTCAACAACTCAATGGGGACATGACAGATAAGATATGGGTCTCATTTCCCAAACACCACACATCATTCATTTTTTTATTCTTTATTAATTCCGTCTTATCATTTCATTTATAATCACTACGAGGCTTTAACTTTTATAGGAAATTATTAGTTTTAGTTTATATTATGATTTTATACTCTGTACATACAAGTATATATTATAATTTATTAATAGATCGACCAAGTACCTTCATTAATATATATACATACATACATATATATATATATATTCTTAGCAAAAGGACAACAAAGCATTTTCAAAGCATTTTCTTATTAACTGTCTTTATATGCAATAGATCTACATGTTTCAAGGCATGTTCAAATGAGTTTGTCATGATTTGAATAAGGTAAATATATATTATATTTATAAATATATTTAAGTTTTTGGACTAAGTAAAAAAATTGACTATCAGAAAATGGCCAACTACGTTGAAGCTCTCACCCCACGCACATTCATATTATACATATATATATATACACACACACACATAGATACAGCAAGTCAGCCAAAATCGTACTAGATAGCTAATAAAATGTCTCCAATCTAGAGAGATTCAGCCAACTTCTCCTCCGGGAATTGGCGACTGAACCCCGTGAACTCAGATCCTTTTTGTCCTCACCAATGCTCTCTCTGCTCAACGCTCAATGCTTCAGTTCATTGGGATCCCCCATCTTACTATTTCTTTAATTAAATGCCCTTTTTATCATATAGATTGTGTACCTTGCTTTTATTACAAATAGGGGCAGCTACTCAATTGGTTCATAACCTTTGCAATTTATGTCAGACCCGTGATTAATTCCATGATTTCATCCTAGATTCTCCATTTCAGCCAATGAAATGGTGCCACAGCTGATGCAACAAGTTACTTAATAAAGATGGATTAATGAACCATGTGATCAGTCATTGTATCTATTTAGTATTTAGTATTTAAAAAAGAAGAAAAAAAAATATCAAAAAATATTGTTATACTTAGTGGTGATTGTCATCTAAAATGACCATTATTAATTGAAAAATATTATTCGTCACAATTGGTGATCTATATTAATAATACCTCTCATCGTGATATGTCAGTTATTAATTAGTTAGAATTTTGTACTACCAAAAGAAAATAATAGATTTTTTGTTTTAAAAAATCAAAAATAATTTAACTAAAACTATTTAATAATTAACATATATATATGTGTGTGTGTGTGTAAATTTCATCAATAATGCCATAATGGTGGGTCTTACTGCAGGACAACTATGTAATTACATAGTTGTACTGAAACAATCAAACATCCATAAATAAAATAACATTGTTAGTAAATAAGGTAACATTATGCGTAAATAAGGTAATATTGTTCATAAATGAAGTAAAATTACAACATTCATAATGAGGTAATATTATCCATAAATGAGATAACATTAACCATAAATGAAGTAACATATTAATATTACCTCATTAAGATTATTGTTACTTCATTTATGGATAATGTTATCTCATACGAATTTTGATAAATGTTACTTCATTTATTGACAATGTTACTTCATTTACGGATAATGTTATTTTATTTACGGATGACTTTATTTCATTTATAGATTTTGGTTGTTTCAGTACAATCATTTCTCCATAATGGCCATTAGTGGTTACAAATAGCAGAATCTTTATTAATTGACAGAATGTTATGAATAAAAATATTTCTAGAAGAAATAACTAGGAATTAATTCAACTAGGAAAATGTAAACCTACAGTATATAGAATACTTAAACCGATGTATGGTTTTTGGTTGAAAGATTAATATATGAAGAGGGTGGAGAGTTTGAGAAAAGGATGTGTATAAAGAATAGTCTAAATGGAAATTGTAAGAGGGAGAAAAGGGAATCCATGTGAGGTCTGAGTTATACGAAATATGTTGAAGAAGATTTGCCAGGTTGTTTACATTTAATTTTTATGTAGCGTGAAGGTCTCGCTACTTAAGAAACTTTTGGATTTATGCTAATAAGATAATGAACCATTTAATAATTGAAAGCTCCTATATAAATATACGTACCTCTCTTGTCCTTCATCGATCATCAAACACCTTAGTTTAACTAGCCTCTCTTTCTCTCTCTCTAAAAATTCAAATAATATTTATTAATTTTGTCGAGGTGTCGCACTAATTAATCTTCTTTTTCTTTTTAATCTACTTAAAGCAAATGAAGACTCAACCCACGTTATATTAAGCTATGAAGATGGAGAAATTGAAAATTTTCTTGATTATTAAAATTTTTGTCTTTGAAGCCACTTGATTTAAGACTCAACCTATAGCTTAAAGAATAAATGTATAGCTTGCAATCATTAATCCTTGAACTATAATCTATTGCATTTCCCATGTATTTTCAAAAGTTAGCTAAGCGATATTCCCTCTATTTGTTGGCTAATGAAATGCCTCATATGCAGAAGCATATTTTATTGGTATTAGACAGACATTTAATTCTATATATTTTCATCAACATGTCAACAATTGAACATATATTTATATAATATTAACTAGTATATGTTCTGTACTAAAATAGCCACAGATGAACTAATTTGGCAATACTATGTGCTCAATAATGACCTGTAATCACTCTGAATGCCATGACAAGGTTCCCCAAATAACAATAACTAAGNTATGTGCGATCAATAATGACCTGTAATCACTCTGAATGCCATGACAAGGTTCCCCAAATAACAATAACTAAGATAATGATTGTCAATGAACCCCATGAACTACTCTTGAGCAAATTTCCATAGAAAATGTGTTAGGGTGCCTATTAGCTGGAATTGAGCTCAAAGTCAAAACAGAAGTTGTAGTAATTAATTAATGGTTATATATTAGGATGGTTAACATTTTATGTTAATCATTGAAGTAGATCCATTCCATCAAAAACTAAATGAATAATACTTCAGTATTATTGTACTCTTTTTTCAGATATATACTCTTGTAAAAAGTTTTATGATAAAATTATTATTTATTAACAAAAATTTAAAAGAAACTATATATGAATGTTCATTTGCAAAAAAATCATGACAATATTAATGGAATAATTTCATGTTACTTAATTATGCTATATATTTTTCAATGTACAAATAAATGAAAATGGATGTACCATTGGGATAGTCTAGTTGACAAAGACCAATGGTAGAGCCTAAGTTGGTGATGCAAACCTCCCTCCCTAATTTCAAATAAATAAATAAATGAAAATGGGTATTATATAATTTTTTTTCCTTTGCTAGGAAGGTAATAAACAGGATTAATAGTCCAATTTAAGTCTAATGATCAGCTTTTTTACGATAAATTTACAAGCTCAAAAAGATTAGCAAGACAAAATATTTATGAAATCAAAAAACCAATTTCATTTCTTTAACCGACTTTCAAGCAACGTACAGTTGGTATTTTGCTCTCAACATGGAAAAGAGTCTGAATTATGTTTGACATCTATTTCACTTTCAATATTTCACAGAGTACACTTTTCATTTATTTTAAATACGTAAAACAAAAGCACAATGAAAAGTATATTTTCCTATAATCATCAAATCTTCAAAGAGAACACACTTAAAAAAAATATATATATATATATATATATATGATCAATGACTTTTTTCAGCAATTTCTTACCCACTCCAAAACATGAGATTCAAAAGAGATCGAAGAAATTGAGGAAAACATATTTACTTACAACTTGAAAAAAGGGTAAATACAATTTGTTAAGTACACCCATTTTCTCTCTCTCTCTCTCTCTCATAATATTTTCTTGAGAAACAAACGGATCTTGATCTCAATCTCATGATGAGGTGAAATTTCGAATCTGCCATTATTATATGCAGACCGAAAAAAAAAAGGAAAAATGAAACAAAACAAAAAAAAGAAAAATTAATATTATCCACAAAAACCAATACCCCACGTACATTTAAAAAAAAAAAAAAAAAAAAAAAAAGGGCCCCATTGTATGATTGAAACCACTTTTGACCATCACCGGAAAAAATGTCAAATTCCGGCGCCGGACAAAAATGTTAGTCTTCAGAGATGCTCTCGAGATGAGGCCGCCATACACCGACACGGCCGGTCCTGCGATCCCGGCGTGAGGATTTCTTCTCTGAGATAATATCCGTTAGGTAACGATCGCAGTCGGAGGCAATATTGTTATTATTGGTTTTCTTGGTCTTCCTTGTTGATTTCTTGAAGCTTTTACCGGCTCTTTTCTTCTCCGGCACCGAAGAAGCCGGGATCAAGAAGTATATACTTCCTCTTTTGAGCTCAGACTCCGGCGAGAGTATCAAAATCTTCCGGACAACGCCTTGTGAGCATGGTTTGCTTAGGATGTGATTAGGGTTGGCCTTGAGGATCTCACCGGCACTCACTGGACCTGTAATTTCTTCCACGCACCCATTCAGATGGACTATTCGGATCAAGTCCAAAGCTCCACAAGGAATTACGCATGCCAAACAACACCTTAGACTGTTACCCATCTCTTTGATTGGCTTCTCAGAATTCTCTCTCTTTCTCTTTCTTTTTCTCTTTAATTTTCTGATCAAGTTGATGGTCTCGGTCTAATGTGATGGAAGGTGGACGATGTGTTATACATATATATACATAACACGCACACATGACAAATGTATGAGAATATAACCGTACGCATACGAACAGAATATTATTATATTGTATATTGAAATTACGAAAGTGTCCTTTGCTTGATATTTTAATTAGTTGGGTTTTGGTGGTCTACTATTTCTTGTTCTTTCTTCTACTGTTAATTAACTTAAGCCGCCTTCTGTGAGTTTGCTTGCGATTTCTTACTTTTTGGTCAAGTTGTTTAGGCTTACTCTTACACTTTGTGAAGGATAGGGTTGTGAAATAATGCCAATATATTCAATGCTAGTTTGAATATGTGTGTATGAATAGACAGTGTCACAGTGGTTATGGTTTTCACTTTTCACATTTGGATCCTAATTTTAACCAAATATGGATGCATTGATTGCATGCAATTAGGGTATAGTCGTGTTGTTCATGTTGAAACTAATATATTAATTAGCAAATCATTTTCGAATTATGTTATCCTGTCATTATCTAAATTATCATTTTTATATGCAATATTCTTTGAATAAAGAGAGATAGGCTAACATTAAGAGACACTCAATCTCTTTTTTGTAAAAAATTGGTTACTTCAACTGTATTCTAATTTAATTAAAATAATATTGTTAAGACAAATATAAAATTTATATATATATATATATATGTGTGTGTGTATGTACAGGAATAAGAGGAAATTTGACACTAACGTCCCTTAAACCATTTTTTTTTTTTTTTGAAATTTTACCCCGTAAACTATTAATTGTTTTTGTTGTAAGTAAAGGACTTTCAATCTTCCATCGAGATCTGACAGAAAAAGCACTTACAAGGCACAATATAGAGTTTTTTTCTGGGTCATTTCACTTACCCAAACTTATAGAGCGGGATTAAAGTGCAAATAGTTATAGGGTTAACATTGCCAAAATCTCATAAAATATATATGCTTAAAATAACATTATTTTCTATACAATACAAATATTGAAAATTATATGTTCTTCCGAAAAGGTAATAAACACACCGATGGAGACCCGGATCATAGTTCCATATGAATCCAAATGTGTAGTCATTGGAACTTGGAAGAGGCTTGTGATTAGTAAACAACCCTTCAAAACCGAGGCCTAGTTTGTTGCATTCGAATATTTTTTATTATATATATTAAGCAGCAACTCTTAGCGAATTAAGTTTCATTTTTCTTTGCTAAAATCTACGTGGGTTTTTAATCCAAATCTTAATCAGAAAAGTTAATTAAACAAAGGACTACATATATACAAAAAAACTAGTTTTGATCCCAAAAGAATGAGCCAATCGAGGATATAGCTCCAATTACCAAAGATTAACTACCCCACTAGTTTTGATACATACATATTTATATATATTTGTGTACTTAGCCAGATTAAATACATAGTCCCTAATGGGTGAAAAAATCTCATATATATTAAAAAAGTGAAGCAACATGTACACATTTATTAATCACCCCCATATGTATGTCGGAAATAAGAATTTTTAAAAATATATAGTAGAAGCTGATGATATGTAAACCTCTTTTTTCTCTTTTGTTGTTTTTTCCTCACTTTTTTTTTTTTTTTTTCGTATGCGGTAGATACTGGCCTCAACAAATTCGTAACTTACAAACCAGAGGTCTTTTTGGTTAGTTACTTTTTAATTATAAGTTTTTTTGTTTTTGTTTTTGGGTGTATAAATGTATAATCTATGTCAAATTTAAACCTTAATAAATATCGTCCTTTTGAGATAATCAATTTTTGTCAAAAAGAAGAAGAAGAAATAATCCATATATATAATTATAACCACTGGGGTAATAATTTAGATTCGATAATAAATATCAATATTCAGCAAAGGAAAAAAAAAAAAAAAAGGCAAAAAGCCTCTAGTGAATCTACATATATATATATATATATATATGTATATATATATATTATTGAGTGTTTTTTTGCTTCCATATATAAATGGATTTTAATTACCTTACGGCCGCCTAGTAACTGGCATAATTACCGTGCTTTAAATAGATATAGATTGTAGATATATAAAGTCTTCTTTATATTATCAATATTCAATACCTCTCGACCAATAAAATTCAGAGTCCAGCTGTCTTCAAGAGTATGGGTTTGTTTCGTCTTCTTGATTAGAAAAGATAAGTTACAAAAAATAATAATATCTGCGAGAGCATGAAATTTTTATTTTCCTTTTTTTCAATACGGAATATACATTACTGCAATCTAAGCATAAAATATATAATCAATTTTAAAATTATTTTTATGTATAAAAAAATAATTTATAACTATTAATTTATTAAAATTTTAAAAAAAAATTATTTAGTAATAATTTTTTTTAAAATAGATATTTTTAAAGCATATAATTTTGAAATTTATTATCAATATAATTCTGTGCAGTAACTTTTTTAAAATATTATACGTTTTGATATTTTATTTTTATAATTTATATTTTTTTATTAAAAATGGTATAAAGGATAACAAAACAAAATTATGTGCCCCTTTTTTTTTTCTTTTTTTTTTCTCTTTTGGGTCGTCAACAACGTTCCCAATATAATAATTAATTGCACATATTTCGATATATAGCCTGTCTTTTATAGTCGCATGTAATTTAATATATCTATAATTTTATCAATAAACATTTAGTTTTATTGATAATTATGAAATTGATAGTAATGTAAATGCAGCGATATGTAGCTGGCTGGCTATATGCAAGCAAGTGAACAAATTAGCAGTCCGCTCCAATCACTTCTTCACTTGCATACTCAAAATAATTAATTTGGCCAAAAAAAAATTACTCAGAATATATTAATCGCATTAATTTCATTTTACGCGTTTTCTGTCAAGCATGAAATATTCTAACTCAATGTTTATGCTGTTTTTCTTTGTCACCCAGAAATTGCAGGTTTGTCTCAATTATATATAATTTGCATAATTAAATTTTACAATTTTTTTTGTTACCAAATGCCTAAAATATCTACCCAAGAAGATTCATTTTTAAAAATTAATTTGAAGACTAAATAACCTAGACGTTCTATCTCCTATGCCTAGCTATTAAATTGCAATTTATTTATATATTCATTCATTTATTTATATTTTTATAAATGCCTTTTTTTAAATATCCGAAAATCTTATTGGTTTGCTTCAAGACACTAGAAAAATCTAGGAAGAGATTTTTACCAAAAAAAATCTAGGAAGAGATCGAATATCAGAATATGGGTTTAATTTTAACACAGTACGGGTATATTGATTAAAAAAATTGTACCTACTCGTGTGGGTGATTCGTTAATTTAATTTGTATCTTCTGAACTGCCACCGGAGCAACTTAAAAGAACGAAGCTTCGTGGTACAAAGGTTTCTGGCGCCGACCATTTTCAGCAAAAACTTGACCGCCCCAATTAAAGTTGTGATTAATAAATAAAACTTAAGACAAAAGCAATAATGGGTTTGTTATACATTTTAAATAGGAATTGCACGAGGCATGCAATAAGATTCCTAATATAATGTAAGATTGAAACAAAACGAAGAAGAAAGAAAAGCTATCTCATAATTGCACAACGTGAGCTTAGTCTGTCTTTACACTTATGAGATGTATACTGTGCTTTGGTCATATATGTGTTAGTGGGTGAACTTTTTTTTTTTTCTTCTTTTTTCCTTTATATATTCAACACTAAATCCAAGGTCCAAACCGAATTTATTAATTCTGCTATTTTTTTTCTATTTTAATTTAGTCTAAATATATTTTATTTTTTTAAATTTAATTTATTCACATACAGATAGATATGTACAACTTATTTGTATAGTTGATATTCTATAATTTGAAAAAATTACACTTTTGTCCAATTTAGTTAAAATTGATTAATTCTATCAACTTAGAAATCACGTGCAAAGTAAATTATCGTCAAAAATAATTTTTTATTTTTTATTATATCAAAAATTAAAAAACAAAAAAAAACTATAAATAAATTTTTAGCACAATAAAAAATTAATTTTGAAGGTCACGTGCTATGCGCGTAACTTTTGAATTGACGAAATTTATCAATTTTAATAAAATTAGATAAATATACAATTTTTTTCAAATTAAAAAGTATCAATTGCACAAATTAACTCTAAAAAAATTTTATCAACAAATTTAATTTTAAAATGTATTAAACTTTTTAATTTTTTTAAAGATTTTGGGTAAAATTAATAATCTACATTAATGGTGTTAGAGTATAAATGAATGAAGCTAAAGCGGTACTGTACAGTACCAAATATATATATTTTTTATAACAGTACCAAATATATATATATATGTATATATATATATATATGTAATATGTTGCCTAATCTTATGGAACATGCTTCACAAACCCTTGAGAGTTGAGAGACATAGCCATAATTTTTTAATGCTAAAGTTTCATAATAATATTATTTTTATTTTTATTTTTTTCTATCGGTTTGCTACTTATCTCTAGGTACAGTGATCAAAATGCTTTTTCCCTAAATCGTATTTAACCATAGATTTGTACCTACCGGCCACCCTATAGCTGGCATTTGTGGGATTTTGAGCAAAAGTTTAAAATTTTGTTATTACAAAATCTTTTGTAGGATGAATTGGATTTAGTTCATTGAATTCAAAATTGGTCCAGCGCAAAAGGTACGTACGTAGAATCTGAAGGGCATTTTAGTTCCTTGTTGCTTTTGCAGACATCAATGGCTAAACTTTTGAAATATTTAATTTTTATTAATCTTAAACAAAATATTGTATAATGCAAAATGTGAATTGCAAACTTCAAGATGTGTTTTGTGTATATTAAACCCAGATTCTTCATTTTAGCTTGCTAATTAGAAAATATCACTGTCTTGTACAGTTATTTGTTTGTACAATTAAGGATTAAGGTACAGATAAATAGTAAAACAAATTATATTAGTGAATGTTAATTAACAAAATTTAAAAACGATCACTAGTGCTGTTTCTTTTTTTCTGTCTTCACCCTCTTCACTATTGAAAGTTGAAACGACGGCAGATCATTTAAAAATATTTACAAAAAAATTAATAAAAAAATCTAAGTGAAAATAATTATCTTTTAATCGAAATAAAAAAAAAGACAAAAAATCTCCATTCATCACTGCTACACTAATCCACTAGTATTATCAAATACATAAAGATTGATTTTCATTTAAGTAACTCAACTGATTCAATGTATGTTCAAAGGATATGATTAATAGATGCCTTTTCGGGAACAACATAATAGCAAAGCAACATTTTTCTCATACAATAATTGAGAGTTCAAATTTTGATTTCCAATTTAATATATGTTTAAAAAAATTATAGAAAATTGCCAACACAATTTAAAGAAAAATATAACATAAATCAATCTTAAGTGAGATAGAGAAAGATCATATACAGTAAAGCAATAATACCAGTTGAAGTACTTATAAATTCATGGATACGAAAATTTGATCTCAAATTATTTGAAACCCTAGCTGATGGACTTGTTAAACTGAACTAAATTATTTTTATCGTATAGTCTAATTTAATTATATTAAATTTAAAATAATTCATTCTAATATAACAAATAAACACTTTAAGATTATTAGTACATGATTTTCCGTTTAAAAATTGGTGAAATGTCAAACTCCATGCATAAAAAAATGCCGTCTGATTTTTCTGCTTGTCTTGTCTAAATCATGGAGGGGTTGGTAAGATCGTATACCGCTGAATGGTCCATCACATAGGCCACCATCATTTTTGGCTCGGTCATATATATTTCTTATATATATTTTTTGGTGTTTAAGTCTTTAACGCATAAATACCCAAGAATTCACATTTGAATTCAACATTAATTATTGTTATATTTTTTTTTTTGATGAAAAATTATTGTTATATGTTGAACAAATAAAAGGAATGCCAAAAATCCTTGCATCGAAAACATGCATGAACAATTATTGATTGAGAGGGCCGGAGAGAAAGTGGAAGACATAACCAAAAATATTGATAAAGATGAGCATCCACTCATGCAGCACCCCACACAAATCTGTTCAGAAGCACGTCAGATCAATGAGATGGCAACGCAAACAAGATATAAAGCACATTTGAGCAAAGAAGACCGACACGTATTAATTATAAACCTAAAGCTGTAAAGCAATTTCTTAATTCAACATCATATTGTGGTTTTGAGACTTCCACGAAGTCTTTTTAGTCATACACCTATCCAAACCACAAACATCTTTTTTTCCTCATTTCTTTCATTTATTATTTTTTTTTTTTTGTTTGTGATTTAGTATGTAATAAATAATAAAGATGAAAATATCAATATCGACGGAAATATTAAAGATAAAATATAAAAATATCGATAAAATATCAATTTTGATAAAAAAATAAAAAAATGACAGAAATTTATAGAAAAATATTAAAAAAATTGATGAAATTTCAGAATATGCTTATTTATTAGATACTTTATCAATTTAATTATAAAAATTAAAAAATATTGAGTAGAAATAATATTTATTATAATTAAGAGGTGTATAATACTCGCTGATAAGAATAAAAATGTTATTAATTAAGTAAAAAATTATTTATTAATCAGAATAATAATACAAGTATATGATTACTTAAATATAAGTCAATACCACATAAAATTTCTTGGTGGTTGAAAATTTTTACTATCTTCCTCATTCTCATTTCTAGTTGTGTATTGAGAGAAATATTAATCAAAATGCACTTCTCCTTAATAATTTTGCATTTAATTGTTAACATGCCAACCATATAGATTTAATATTTCATGTTAGTGTGTATTTGCTGATAGTCATGATATAGATATGATGTTGATTGGCTTTGTTCATAACTACTAACCCCTGATGGTTGAGTTTGAGAATGTATCCATGAGTTATTACTTGATGACATTCCATAACCATCCATGAAATAAGAGTTATAGTCACCTTCAATCTTTATTGATCCAAAATTTGTAAAAAAATATTCTTCTTCTTCTTGTGAAATAAGGGTCTTTGTTTTTTTTATTGAAGACTGTATAATGGATGTTTGATTCTTTCATGTGAGCAATTATATTGATAGAAAAAATGATTACAGTATAAAAAAATAATATAATTTTATAATTGTAGATAATTTACATGATAAATCATATAAGTTATATGATTAGATGATGTGAGTTTTAAACTTTTAATCAAATAATTTTTTTAACTTGTTGAAAATTTAAACCAAAATAATCTTCTTCTTTTTTAATTATAACTATTTTTTATTTTAAAATTGTAATAATTGTTTTACATTTTTTTAATTGTTTCAATTTTGCTTTTAAATTTCAATTCACCTAATTATATTTTAACTTAAAATATAACTTCAATAAATAATTAAAATTTAAAAAATACTCAAATATTTATAAAAATATATCATAATTTTAAATTTTAACAGTAAATTTTTTTAAAAATTTCTATGGAAATATCGGAAATTTCTATAGAAATTATCAAAATTTTGACCAATTTGTGAAGCAATTATTATGGAAATTTCGACAGAAATATCAAAATTTAAACAGAAATTAAAAAAAAATTAATTCTTTTTTTTTAATGAAATTAATATCAGGCAGCTGAAAAAAATGAAATTTCACTAAAATTTCACCAAAATTTCACCGAAAATATCAATTTTTTCGTCTATGATATATAACTGCACACATACTTATACAGTCATTCTCCTACCATAATATATGCTAGGAAAACCAATATGATTGCTTTGTTAAACTTTTGAATCGCCTTAAAAGTTAATATTTGAGAATATATTAGTAGATTATATAAGTTTAATAAAATATTAAGATTCTAAATAATTAACCGTCCTGTCCCAAAAAAGGAATGAACACTTTAAAAAGTTATATCATTAAAAGATGCAGTCCACTCTTTTTATATATGCTATTGGATCTTCATTGCTCACTAATGTGGGATCTTCATTAAAATTCATATACCTTGCGATATATCATAATCGCAAGAAAAACATCGAGAATTTTACCACCTCATGACTTCAGAAATCTTAATCTTTTCAACAGAAAGCAAGATAGCTTTTAATTCTAGACTTGTGCAAATAGAATAGCAAAGTCTTCAGAGTCTTCTAGCTAACGATTTCTCTTTTTTTTTAAATTTCTTTCAGATAATAGAACGCCACAGAAAACTAGCTGAGCCAGGTTGTATGTGTCAGGTACTTCAAACCTCTATACCAAATTAAAAGGGAGTTTCTTCACCATGATTAATAGCAATGAATGTTCAACTGAGTCAATCAGATTTTGAAGATTTGGCAGAATTTTGCATGTTAGAAACCAGCAGTAGGTAAGATATACTGTATCAACTACAATATTATATGCATGCAAAACAGAGTGTTCAAGTATAAATTCAAGCGATTTACCAAAAAAAAAGTATAAATTCAAGCTTCTCATTTGCAACTACCAGTTTAAACCTATATTTAATTCATTTGCTTCATGTTTCCGGACATCAGAAAGGATTTGAGAAAAGATTTTCAAGCAATAAAAATTTAAATATACAGAAATATATAAAAAGAACATTCATGTTATATGTCAGTGTGTTAACCAAAAAAANAAAATTTAAATATACAGAAATATATAAAAAAAATGTTATATGTCAGCGTGTGTGTATAAATTAAAATCATAAGATATAGAACTCTAATTTATCATAAAAATATATAAAACTCTTGCTCCTAGATTAATTTGGTGGTTGGGCATCAATTCCCAAAGGAGATCTTCTCTAATTATGTGCAATGCCATCAAAATCACAATAAGACTCGCTCAGAGATTAAGAAGATATATAATATTGGTAGCCTTGCAAATAGACCATGCACCTTCTTGTTATGGTACACCTACTTCTGATCCTTTCCTTTTTTCTTTTTTTCCTTTTTTTCTGTAATTTATAATGGAAATTTTCCTGAATTGACATTCTAATTAAATAAATAAAACATATCCTAGGAAGACGAATTGGGGAGGTCCTAAATCCCATAACCTAATCATTAGGATCAACTTCTTTAAGAACTGTTTTTTTGCACATTGAGCTCCTTTACAAATTCCCTCTGGGCTCAATCCAAGATATGAAACTTCCACTATTTGTGTATCGCTAGCCCAAATGTGTGGCAGTGTGGGTTCTAATACAGCCCTTACTAAAACTGTATACACCCCGAAATCATGCAATTAAATTATGAACTACCTTCTTCTTTTTCTAAAATACAAGTCATGAATCAAACCTGGATTTAATCTTTAAGATAAGATGGTTTTAACCTTAACCACCTAATTAAAGTGTTTTATTGTGCAAGACAGATAAATACCAGAAACATCTGGTATTTAATCCAAAATGGAATTCCCAATAGGTCTTTTAAGGTAAGTGGAAAACATCATTATTACGTTGTACTTTGTCATTTGATGGGTTGTTGACTCAGGAAATTAATGAGCATAAAACTTCTCTACCTTGTGTCCCTTAGAATCAAGGAAAGCAATACCTTAATTACATGGTTAACACATATTAGAAGCATTAACAAATAGTTCTGGACTATACCATTTTCGAACAGAGTATAAGTATAAACACCTGCAGATATTCAAATTTCACTTTCCAAACTCATTTTAAGAAAAGCCCTTCAAGCAAAACTTAGAGCAAATTAATGAGTAACCAACAAGATATAGCACTCAGGAGCCTCATCTATCTGCCCTTCCTCAAATTTCAAGGGAAAAAATAAATAAATAACTTGACATCCATGTCACGTCTCTGTTATCACCTTCCTGGTTCTCGTGCAAGTCACAAATAAGCAACACAGACATATATGCATATCCATACATACATATATACACATATATATTATAACCCTAAAACAGTAGAAACACAAAACATATACCACTCTTGAAGAAGTAACAATGGTTGCCACCACCTTCTTCCTTGTACTGATCATCATTTCCAAGGCATGCATTAGTGCTTCATCAACGGATACGTCTTCACCAAAATTCCCCGCCATTTTCATCTTCGGAGATTCAACAGTGGATACCGGGAATAACAATTACATTGATACACTGTTTAAGGGTAATGATTACCCTTATGGCCAAGATTTCCCAGGCCATGTTCCTACAGGAAGGTTTTCCAATGGAAAACTTGTACCGGACTTCATTGCCTCTGCACTAAAGATCAAAGACATGGTTCCGCCATTTCTGAAACGAAACCTCTCAGATGAGGAACTCCTAACCGGTGTCAGCTTTGCTTCAGGTGGATCCGGATATGATGATTTGACTACTGTAGCATCCGGAGTCATCCCAGTTTCAAAGCAAATTGACTATTTCAAGAAATACATAGAAAGAATTCAGGGTATAGTAGGAGAAAAAGAAGCAAAGAAGATAGTTGAAAGAGCTTTAGTTCTAGTAAGTGCAGGTACTAATGACTTAGGTTTCAATTTCTATGACATACCCACGAGAAGATTAGAGTTCGATATCGATGGGTACCAAGATTTTCTGCAGAAAAAACTGAAAAAGTATATTGAGGTAAAGATTTTCTGTTTCTTTTTCCTTTAAAAATTATATATATATATATATATATATTTGTTTGATTTAGGTAGTACATTTTCAAACATTATAGGAACTTTATGAGCTCGGATGCCGTAAAATAGTAGTTTCCGGGCTTCCTCCAATCGGCTGCTTGCCTATTCAAATGACTGTAAAATTTGAGAATCCCAAGGATCGAAAATGTTTAGAGGATGAGAATTCAGATGCTCAAACTTACAACTACAAACTTTCAAAGCTGTTAGCTCGTTTACAGGCACTGCTTCTAGGAAGCAAACTTGTATATGCAGATGTCTATAACCCATTGATCGATATGATCAATCATCCACATAATTACGGTACGCTAAGCTATACACCTTCTAAAACTGCATTGTATTAGACTAGACAATTTTTAAGTCTTTATTGGACCAAATTTAGAAGCTAGCTCTCGGATAGATAGTATATGGAAAAGGTTCAGAGGATTAGCTTCTAACGTTCTTTTTGTTTTTTTACAACCACAGGTTTTGTGGAAACAAAAAGAGGGTGTTGTGGGACCGGTTTATTGGAAGCGGGACCCTTTTGTAATTCGTTGACACCAGCATGTAGCGACGCATCACAATACTTATTCTGGGACATCATTCATCCAAGTGAAGCAGCTTACAAGTTTCTTTCTGTATGCTTAGAAAAGGAAGTCCTTACCAAGCTCTTACACAATAACCAATCACAGCCGTTGATCTATTGAATTGGATAAATGAATGCTTACTGATGAAAAAGAGCTACCATATTTCTACCACTTGATAGCTTTAAGCTAATTTAGACGAAATGGGAAATACAATATGCTATATTGTGTAAATAGCTCAATGCTTATTATAATTTAAATTGGAAATGTATTGTATTATGTGTATATATAATCATTAATATTTTAACATTTTTCAATCTGAGTTCAGAATTTATCAAATTACTGTATTTTATTATTTCGTTGGTGAAATGGAGGCAAAGCCCCAAAAAAGAAAAGAACTGCATACTATTATTACATTTTACTTTTTGGATCAACTAGGTTAGGGAATGTGGATCTCTCATGCTTGCTGCTTCTTCTAAAGAACTAGGGAAAGGAAAGGCTAACAATGATAAGTGGAAATCCTGCTTTCGATGGTTACAGCAACTACTGACTTCAGCTTTGAACATTAATTTTATCCAGAAGATAACAACAAATAAATTTTAGCGGCTTACAAATATTTCTACCATATGACAGGCTGCAAAACTTAGTTAAAGCGAATACACGCCCTCCTGCTAGATTTCATACATCTCAAAACTATGTAGCTCTTTATTAATTCTTAGGAATTTTCATATTATGGGATAAAAATATTAGCATGAATTTAAAAATTCCCCTTCAAAATCTATAACAAGTATTATTACAAGTATTCCTCCAATTTAAATTTGTCTGCCCATTGAAATTACTGAACCAAAATTGAGAAACCTAGGCATTATTTAAAGGCAGCAGAGTTTCCTCATTATGCAGCAGGATTAAAATTCAAAAGTACATGCTAACCACCCCTCTGTTCTCTCAAATATGCACTGCATTATGTGCCATGCTAGTTTGTGAAGTCATAAATTTTAAATGAAAAAGGCTTCGGGGAAACCAACAGAGGGTGCTGTGACTCAGGGTTTGTTGAAGTAGGCATGAGCATGCAATCCAAGCGTTCCACTGTGTGGAAACACTTCCTACTACTTGTTTTGGGATGGCATTCATCAAGGAGAAGAAGCCCACCAGCTTGTTACAAATCATAAACTCTTTTCAGATCTATAATAATAAAATCCACTGACTCTGACCTAATTAATCATTCAAAAAGCATATTATTCTATGGAAATATTCACGTCTCCAATTTGCAGAATAGATATATTTTTATATCAAGAAACTAACACTTTCTCCTTACCTTGGTTTTTCCAGTTAAGTCAATGATCTTCATAATTTCGATAGCATTCTGGGTTGTTGGTTCCATAATCATCACTTAACTGGTCTACCTTTTAAAATCCCCTTCTAGTTCCATGCCAAAGATTTCAAGTGTTAAGAGGTTTGAGAAGCAACTAGCAGGGTGGAAGAGTCAATATTTGTCTAAGGTATAAACGTGTCATTCTTATAAATAATACCCTTCCAAGCCCTCCAACATATTGTATAGTTCTTTTTCCTATTCTACAGTAGGTGGGAATTTCCTTGCTGTGCTAAAGTTATACAAAGATGACTCAAGAAAACTAAAGAAAAAAGTCTGCAAGCTCATGCTTCACCTTCTTAGGAAATGATGCATCCTAAAACTTTTCTAGCAACTGACAGCCAGCATGCAATTCGTAAAGTCACTTGGAACCATCAAGATATAACCTAAAACGTAGAAATATTAAAATATCAAAGCATCATGGATTCGGAGAGTTTGAATTTGATTGAAACACTTACTTTGGTGGAAGAAGCATCCAATTACAACATCATTTGTTCATACAACTCTTTACAAATAAGACATATTGTAATGGGTCCAGCTGCTTTATTCTCTATACATAACTTTTCCTTAGAGATAAAACCTATTTTTTCCCCAGTCACCAAACCTACACATCAAATTTCACCTAACTTCATCAACACTAAACAAAACAAATATAAGTAGACCTAACTGTAAGATTGTGTTCATGCCTCCTTTATATCATCAGGATGTAACTATTGAGAATTCTTAATGAAACATTTCATGTTTCTTCCAAAGTAAAAAGGTTGGGTTCAAGGCTATATAGGAAACTTCCAGGATAAAAAATGTATACTAAAATCTTGATGTGGTAAAATGCAATACTGTTATAACCCTTCTATTAATCACCCTATCACACACTCTTAAAAAAAAAAATCACCAGTCCTTCCATATTAATTTAACCATACTTCTCCAAATCAAGCATAACCAAGCTATGTATAATAATTCCAATTCAATAGTGTGCTACAGTCTACATCATGTCTTTGCTTCAAAAGGATTTCCTACTGTTCCATTGATAATGGCAACAAGAGAAGCGGTTACCGAACATGTGCAAACATTTAATACAGGGCACAAATATTTAAACCATTCATACAACAACAAAAATTTGTAGACATACACTTTCAGATAGATACAAACAATCATCAGTGGCTCACCTTTACTTCCGGCCACCAGCTGATCCTCCACTTCCTCTAAACAAGTTATTAATCCGAGCCTCAATATCCTCCGGCCCATACTTAATGTGCTTGTCTAGACTCCTCCCTATTTCCGGATTGCTCTGTAACCTTCCTATAAAGCTTCGATATGCCGGCAACAAAAGTTTGTTCACCACACTCCTTAAATCCTCTCTCAGCTGCTCATCGAAAATTACCCACGTAGATTGGGTTTTACAGGCCTCGTCAAAGTACTGGTTAAACATCTTGACCTTCTCTTTCAACCTTGCAGCAATGTTAGGGCCCATTGAAGCATTGTCTAGCTTCAGCACTCCCGCAACCTTATTCCATGAACTTCGCTGGTAATTTGCCTGATGTTGCCGGACTTTGGCAGTGTGTTTCCGGATCCATTCCTCACCTAAAAGCAAGCCTAATTCACTATCTTTGACTTTCTGAACAATGTACCTTCCGTTGTTCATCATAAAAACCGAGCACAAAGCAAGGTCTTTGTAAATCTTGGACTTGGCCTCCAGATTGCTCTCCAGCAGCTCCATAATCCAATCCATCTGAACAGACAACGAAGAAGACGAGCCTCGATCATCGAGCTTCCCAGCCGGGTAGTCTTTAGAAGGAAGCAGACCAGCATTTTCCTCAAAGATTTGCTCGAGTGTCTGACGCGATCGACAAGCCGCACGGAGATAATTCATTACGTAGCGAGTGATTGGATGAAGCCCGCCGCCGGGAACCGGGCCCTTTGCCGGGTCCCGACTGATCAGATTCTCCAATTCCATGAAAATGCCTCGGATCGCTTCTCCCAACCTTTTCCATATCGTCACTGCTTCATTCCCGAGAAACAAACAGTACTGGTCCGAGAAAACCGATTCAAACTCGGGCATCAAATCCCTCAAAGTCTCGAACACATCTAGAATCTTAAACAGGCGCTCGGGGGACCGCGACCCTATCGCGACCGCGTCTGCAAAGTTCAGCAGCTGAATCGTCGATCCGCGGCAGACCTCCATAAATGAAAGATCGGCGGCAGACGCGAAGCCGAAGAAGACACGGTCGCAGAGACGCCGCTCACTCGGAAATAGAATTCGAAGCGCGACGTTCGCGGCTTTAATCCACCGTTCGATTTCATCCTCGAGGTCTTGCCACGCCATCTTCTGAACATCTTCGATGCTCAGCTTTTGTAACCTCAACCTCGAGAAGCTCTCCTCCAGGAACTCCCTCCTGCAACTGCTGTACACATGAGAGCACTCTTTCCCGAACCTCGCGGCCACCATGCGCTTCGCTATCTCGTGAAGATCGTTGATGGTTCCAGATGGAAGCGCATCGATCACGATGCCGTAGTCGGTGATCGGACGCGCAGTGGGGATCTGGTGGTCCTCACAGTTGCCGATTCCAGCACCTCGTACTTCTTCTTCTTCCTCTTCGTCCTCCGAATCAAAGGACAAATTTCCTGTCGACTCGCCGTTCACGTACGCGCGGCTCAACTCGAGCGACTCGCCACCCCGTTCCACCAGCAACCTGAACTCGTCCTCAACTCGGAACATTGCCTGCTGCATCAAGTCCTCAGCGCGTACGAGGCACGCGCCCACGGTCTTCTCCCCTGCCATAGGCGTCCAGTCCCTGATGGTAGCGATCAACTCGTCTATAGCATCGAGGAAGGCCGACGAGTCCGCCGAGTCAGCCCAGATCGGGTGGTCGGCGGTGACGTACTGAGAGATCTGACGCTCGAGTGACTTGATAGTCTGTTCGAGTGCAGCGCAGGCTCTTGGATCTTCTTCCCCACCCTTCTCCGACAACTTCTCTCGGGAAAACCTACCGTCAAAGTTGGAGAAGATCTGCAAAATATCGTCGGCCATGGTATCGTTACGACCAAGCGTTTTGGCTATGTGGCGCGCAACGGCCAACCATTTCTCTTCGCCGTTCTCCGCCATTTTTTTATGCTCTTTGTTTGATCTGCGAATTTACTTCGAAGAATATTTGGGGCGGTTTGGGATTTGAGAAGGAGAGAGGAACATAATTAGACTTTGATTTTGAAGAGGAAAATATGGAAGGAAGAGAGAGACAGAAAGAGAGGAAAGTCCTTGGAAAACGCGGTATTGTGGGTGAGAAAAGTAAAGGAAGATAGAATAAAAGCAACGCGGGAAAGAAAGACATTGCAGACCGAATAAAAGACGAACCAACTAACTGCACAGTCTCACACACTGAAAATGACTGATGAGAGTGATGAGGGTAATTTTATTGTTTTAATAATCGAAAAATAAAAATCTAGAAAAATGTGCCAGAGTAGCATATCTTTGGATTCTATTGGCCACTTTTTGTTATTATTATTATTGTTTTTATTATTTTGTTTTGATTAAAATGCCTTTAATTGGAATGGATAAAGATAAAGAAATTAAAGAATGTTGAATGGGGTTTTGGCGTTTTTAGACTTTTAGATAGATGGTGTCCCACTATCAGATTCAGGCTTTGGAAAAGGAACCCTTCTGCCAAGTCAATTAATATGAATTTGTTTGCAATTCTCTTTTATTATTGTTTTTCTTTTAGTTGATTTGGAAGGAAATTAATAAATAGGTAGATGAACTGGTCAATTCAATACTAATTGGTATGACTGTCATCTCAAGTAAGGCTAAGGTTCAGTTTTATTTTATTTTTTTCCTAAAAGGAAGGTTTATATAAAAACTAAGAAGGCTTACAAATAAAGAAAGACAGTCCGGCTCAGTTGAGGGAATGAGCCTCGTCAAGAGCTAAACAATTCAAATAAAATCGAGCATATATATTCTGTCTCAAAAAATTTAAAAATTTATTTTCAATAATATATTGAATTTTCTATTACACCAAATAAAACAAACATTATCAAAATAAAAACATAACCTATTGATTTCAATAAATATTAGTTTGATCGACCAATGTAATTTCTGTGAGTTTTTTTCATTCAAAAATTGAGCAACTGCTTAGGTATCAATTCACGGATAATTTTTCTTCAGCCATTATGAAAGCTTACTAGAAGGGCTTTATGCATAGCCATGAATTCAACAGCATTAGGATCACTTGTCTCAACCTTGTAAACTCGAGCTTTAATAACATTTCCATCATCAGATCAAGCCACTAGCTCCAGATAACTTCTATCTCCTCTAACAGCCGCATCAAAATTTATCTTGATGTATCCGCTAGGAGGTGGAATTCATCTCCTGCTTGTAATCTCCTCAGAAGCCACTTCTTCCATATTTTCAATTTTCCTGAAAGCTTACTTGTACTCATGGAACTTGTTTTTCACAATGCGCACCGATTTCTCCAAATTAAAATGGAGATCTTAAAACATATTTCATTTCGCACCCACCAGAGATGTTCCAAAATGATAGCACAATACATAACAAAATCTTCATGCTCTTGGTTTGACCATGGAGAAGGATGAATTGGGCACCAAATCAGATTGAGGTAATCATTTAGCTCATAGTGAGATTGATCCCTCCACCGAATGCCTCAAGGGGCAGTGAACCACAACCCCTTCTCAAATTGACATGTGAAAAACATGTGGACCTCATTTTCCAAACAACCACAACCATGCATGCACAAAGGGTCAATGATAGAGATGCCTCTCATAGCCAAATTATATTTCAAACTAAAACCTCTATGAGCTATCTTCTAGATAAGAAATTTCTATCTTTCATGAATTTTGTTCTTCCACATTTTACTCCACCACAAACAAGGTATTTCTCTATCCCAATTCTCACTCCAATAGAACGATTTGACAAAAAACTCTCCATTTTTATTGCCCAACCAAATAATATGATCATCCTCATCATTATTGACCCAAAACATTTTACAAATCTCTTTAATTGATTCATGATTAAAAAGATCATTCAACAAAGTGATGTTCCACTCACCGGCCTCATCTTTCAAGGAGTGAACCATGCCCTGTCTAAGCAATGTATCTTCATTTCTGGGCCTTGGTCTGAATTCCAAAGCATCTAAAATCCAAGGATCCTCCCATATGTTTATGTTGTTTCCCCGACCTGCCCAGTAGCAAAGCTTTTTTCTCAAAGTACTTCTAGTATTAAGAATAGCCGACCAGATGTTGGAGCAATTCTTCTTTTTCCGGCAATGCATAAATGAGGACCAAGGGAAATACTTAGCTTTTAGAGCCTTGACCCACAGTTTTTCCAGATTTTGGGCAAGTTCCCAGCCAACTTTTCCGAGTAAGGCTGAATTCGTAGCCCTTAGATTTCTAATTCCCAAACCTCCACACATTTTCGGTTTGCAGATATTTTTCCATGCCACTGGAATCCAACCCTTTTTTTTATCAACATCTCCTCTCTACAGGAAGGCTCTAGAAAGCTAAGGTTAAGTTGAGACTACATTCAACAATTTTTTCTGATTAGATCAGAGAATAAGAAATGGGTTTCAAAGAAAACAACAAGGACTAATCTCTTTCAAACTCTATAAGAATTCTTTTTTTTTTTTTAATTTTCTTTTTGTATTTGTAGATTTTTTTAATAATAAAAGCACTTACTATTAAGCATAAAAAAGGTTACAAAGCAATCTCATAGCAATCTATCTCTTAGACATATAGGTCAGTCAAGATTGAAGCATGCAGAGTAAGTTGTCCCAAAAAAAAAAAGGAGATTACAAGAATTGGAGAGAGTAGTCTTAGCCAAAGTATTGGAAGAGTGACTATTCCATTCAAGAACCAAGTTTGTCTTCTTCAAAATGTGATGTGGAACCCCAAGCTTAAAGAAACTGTAATCCCAACACACAAGATGATATGGAACAAACCCTAGGTAAAAACCCGCCCTATAGCACCTCTAGATAACAATTGTATCTAGCAACACTAATTAGAAGGCAATGAATGAAATTGAAATTCGCCACAAAGTAAATACCTTTGATAAGAAGATCAATTCCCAAATGCAACAAGTAGAAGAAGAACTATCCTCACTTGGAACACACAAGTCTTGTTGAAAACAAGAATAGATTCTATTTAATCAATAATCAAAGTTGTCTCTTACAAGCTAGTAACCCCCTTTATATAGAGACTAGGGTTAGGTTAAGAATCAATCTAGACCATAAAATAATTAGGAAAGTAATCCTAAGGCTGAAAACTAACCCTAATTAAATAAAATACGAAAATATCAAATATTACAAAACTGCCATTATAATCTGGAAATAGCAATAATTACGAAACTGCCATTATAATCCGAAAATAGCTAAATTACGAAATTGCCATTGAAATCCGAAAATGGCTAAAATTATGTCGTTTCGTCTTTGCAACTCCCGAGCAGCATTACCACCTTCATTCCTTGCTTGGACATCATGCTTAAATCATCATTATGCCTCATAAAAGTGTTTGGATCATGTGGATACTTGAATTGATCTTCATCAATTATTCTCTTCACAAGTCCAAGCATTCCCGCTTTGATCTTCTTAGCTCGAAAACGCGTCACTGGTCCACTTGGCAGCACAATGTCTTCACCACGAACATCCATGCTAGAAGAGCGCTCGATGCTCACATCAAAATGAATTGGATTTCGTGAAAATCTCACTAGTGCTTCATCCTCTTGGCTTTATGTGGAAAAGAGCTTCCTCTACTACAACCAAGGCATCGGAGGAGAAAATAAAGTTCCTCCAACCTTTAGACGAAGCATACAAGACTGCTCGTTCCACATCTTTAGCTTCTACCTCAAAAGCAGAGTTGCACCCAATCAATTCTAAGCAAGCTTCAATCAGTAAGCCCGCATCATCCTTAACCACCATCACCACTGTAGCCCTGCCAGAGTCAAATGTTGCATCATGGTTAACCTTCCACCACCCACATTCTGGAGGCTTCCAAGTCTCAACTGGACGGTTCTTAGACATTGAGCATTGGTAGCTTAGACTTCCTATAAAGTCTAAAACCATTTTTTCAAGATAGTTCATAGCCGATGCAACGGACCATTTCCCTTCAAAAAATCTATCATTATGAAAGTTCCACAGGCAATAGAAAAGAGTTAAGGCAAAAAATGAAAATTGTTCCTTATCTCACTC
Source organism: Ochetophila trinervis (assembly GCA_003254975.1). Lineage (NCBI taxonomy): Eukaryota > Viridiplantae > Streptophyta > Magnoliopsida > Rosales > Rhamnaceae > Ochetophila > Ochetophila trinervis. The sequence continues at coordinate 92,806 of QANX01006881.1, forward strand.
CCCATTTCTGATGGAAGATGGAGGATTAATACAAAAATCCATCAATTCGGCCATATTGGATCCCTGCCATTGATCATTTCTTCCTCCCCACCTGCAAATGAAGGCAATCTCTCTAGCTCTAGTACATTCTTTAAAAAGATGGAAAGAAGATTCTGATTCATTCCCACAAACTAGACAAAAAGTGTTAGTTAATCCTAATCTTCTTCCCAAAAGTTCTCTAGTTGGCAAAGCATTTGCTAAGATTCTCCACCCAAATATTTTTAACCGTTCATGCACCTTGGATTTCCACAAAGATTTCCAGATGCCATCCACCGGTCATTCCTCCATACAATTCAGCTCAGAATAGTTGCTTACCGAAAACAAACCTCTAGTATTACCACACCAAAACAACCTATCTTTTCCATTCAAGAACCAACTCAAACTTAAAATAGCCTTTGTTGACTCCTCATTACAGATTTCTAGAATTAAATCCTCATTCTACCCTTGTTCATCTTCTTTCCTAAGATCCACAACTCGGTTCCACCTTTTAGTATCCACTCATTCTTTTGGAAAAGGAAGTATGTTGGCCAAACTAGGGATCCAAGGATCTTTCCAACGGTTAATTTCCAACCTATTTCCAATTTTAAACAAGTACCTTTTTTAAGGTATTGTCTTGCATTAATTATCCCTGACAGGACCCGCCCCAGAAATCCCTCCAGATTCTCCGGAGAGGCCCCGCCTGAGGAAGATTCCACCAGAACCCTTCGAGGCAGCCGACAGAATCCTCCTCCAAAAAGGGTTTAATAAACAATAAATCAATAAATAGGACGAAAGTAGATAAGATATGCATCGCAACCAATATCAACTAGTAATACTGAAGTAAATATTAAAACAGTATATGAAGTAGGTGGGAATGACAGAGCCATTAAGCGTGATAGACAGAAAAATATAAATAATACAAATCCAACAATAAACGAAAATAAAGGAAAAGAGTCTAATACATAAGAAGAAGCGGTAGCGGAAGTCAAGTACAGATGCGATGCCGGGGGTAGCTGTCAGGACCGCACTACCCAAGTCCTGACTGCAGGACTTAATCACGCTGACTAAGTCCCTAAGCAGTCAACTATCACCATAATTACTAAATTCCATAACCAAACTCTTAAATGCCAGAAAATTCAATAGAAATTTCGGCAGAGTTTCGTCTGTTTTTGGAACATTCCCCAAATACATATAATTGCAATTCCTGCAAGAAAACACATTCCTATACATAATTCAATCTACCAGCACACATTCCCACACATAAACCACATCTCAGTAAATAATTTTAACAGTCAAATAAATATATATATATATTTCGCAGCTGGACTCAGTATAAAATCTGAGCTGCTTACATACCCTTATTACAAAGGATCAAGCTACCTGTAGTTTTTAAAATAATTTTGCATTTAACAATGAGAATGCACATATACCACTCAATTTATTCAGGACATAAGTCCAACACAGGTATAATCATTCATACACAGACTTAGCAATAAACCACCAATCCACCACAATATTTCATCATATATTTAATTATAAACAATTCGTATACTGCATAATCATCAGAATAATTAAACCTTAATAATATTTCAATCACTTTTAGTTTCAATAAACTTTCCAAACCATTTAAAAGAATAATACTTAGATATACATATTATATCATGAAAAGCCACAAACGCATATACGAACTAATCATATATACCGGGCGTGTAATAACCATATACGAAGGACATTGCAGTGAAAAGCCACAGACATATATATACGAACACATCATATATATACCGAGCGGGTAAGCTAACCATGAAAACCCCAGTGAAAAGCCACAGATCATATATGTAAACAAATCATCATATACCGAGCGGGTAATAACCATTTCTGTGAAAACCATTGTCCTTCCATATATTTAAAAACGTATTTATATATAATATCATAGCTTGGCTGCATAATCCATCGCCCAAGCAAATAATCTGGCGGCATAAACCATCGCCCAATAACTTGGCGGCATAAACCATCGCCCAAGTTACAACATCCCTACTTGGCGGTATACTCATCGCCCAAGTAGTCACCAATCATAATATCCAATATTACCCTCCCTACTCGGCGGCATACTCATCGCCCAAGTAGTCACCAACCTTGTTAAACCCGGCGGCATACCCCATCGCCCAGGTAGGTACATAGTAACATACCACAAATATCATTCACAACATTTACTCTATGAATGTAAATCAAATAAAAGGATTAAATGCTCAATTCAATTCTCACATTTACGATAACCATTTATCATAACTCCAAGCTTAATAATTTCATATCAATTCCATTTGCACAATCACCAAATGAAAGAAAAACAACCATATAATGCATTCCATACATTTCATAATGGTTCTCCTTAAATACGGAGTCCAATTACAATCACAATCCAAGTTACCTTTCATCGGCAACCATTCACAATTTCAAGTACACATCATTTTCGTAAGTAAATTTCAGTTATCTCAAGGAAAGCTTTTAAACTCTTTAATTTTACCAAGGACACTTGAACAAATTACACAGTCAAACAAAATTAAAGAACTCAGTATATATATATATTTATAGAAATTCCAAATATGGAATTACTAAATTCATTAAACCATTTAAACAATTATGATCATGAAACACAAGTTAGTAATTTATTACTAACCAAACAAGCCTACAAATTCCTAATGAAACCTTGAGCAACTAACAAAATCATTTTAGGCCCTTTGAGCATATATTTCCTTAAATCCAAATGATCTATCAACTGATTCAATACAACTCATAACAGAAGCATAAATAACACCAGAATATCATAAATTAAAAATTTAATTAAACCTGCCAATCACAATTTCTCTACCCATTAACCAAAATCCGCATAATGATTCACTATCGAAAACAATAACCCTATCCCATTCAAATTGCCAAAACACAAGTAGGAAAGCAAGTATCTGAACAGTAAACATCAACCACCACAGAAACCTTCTCAAAAATATTTTCCAAATCTGCCTTACAAACCACAATTTAAATTATTTTCATTTTGACCTCTAAAGCAGCTGTAGTACCAGCAGCAAAACACAAACTCAAGGCAGCAAAGCCCCATTTCACGGAAACAGCAACATGCCTAAAAATAAACAAACAACATTTCCCAACTACAAATGAACATAACTCTTTCAATTCTCAACCACAAAAACAGCAGCTCTAGCTGCAATCACCAAACCACTAACTAAAACATCAACTTTAATTAATCTAAAACCAAGATAGAAATCAAGTCATGTTTCCATATACTCACCCTCAAACACACACCTATGGACATTTATACATTCATATATATATATATATATATATTCATGTTACATTCTTCATGGATAACTCAACTATATGAGGGCTTTAAATACACCAACCATGAATGCTCTAAATTTATGAAATTTAATATTGAAATTAACTTCTAACAGTCATAGCACTTAATTGCTTCATAAATTATCATAAATGTTATGTAATGACATTCTAATTTTCACCAATAATCCAAATCTAGCTCAATTTAAGCAAACTTGCACATACTCATCAATAATATGCAAATTATATATCAAAATAAAGCTTGAGGAATGGGTAAAACAATGATCAACTTATCTTGCCCAATTGCCGCCGGTGATGGCCGGAAAATGGCCGGAAAAGTCACAGCTTAAATTTCTCTCGGTTCCTTCATATTTCGTGGCGATACAGAGGGTTTCACGACCAAATTTCAGGTCGGGAAGGAAGCATGAGGCATGGGCAATCTTTCCCGGGTGGTGGACGAGCTCGCCGTCGCCGAATGTGGTCGGATTTCCAGCGAGAAGCTTGGCTGCGTGGGTACGGTATGGGGCACGATTCTGGTCGGGGAAAGAGGGAAAGGGAGCTGGGGCTTCTTTTCCCTGTGAGATGCTGGCCCGCCATCACCAAAAAAATGAGAAATTTCCGTTGGAAGGTCCGGCAGCACAGTAACGAGAGAGGGAGAGCTGGTGTCGGGCAGAGAGAAGGGGAAGGGTCGTGCGCGGGGAAGAAGGAAAAGAAATTTCTTTAATGGAGTCCATTGGGAAAAGACTAAAATGCCCCTGAATTTCATTTGGTCATAACTCTTAAACCGTAATTCGAAATCAAGTGTACCACCAGTCTACGAACTCGTATCTACGAGCTCTACGCAACGATACTAAATTTAAAACTCAATTTTGTCCACTGAAAAAGTCAACCATTGACCCACTCATGGTCAACTTGATCAAATTTGAATATTTTAATATTTTTGAAAAACGGGATGTTACAGTAGCTCACGAGGACCTGCAGCTAGGACCTAGGGAACGAAATTAAAACACAAAAAGTGAGATATAAAATCTCTATGAGTGCTTCTAGGTATCTACAAAATATAAGCTCAATAGTTAAAATTATTTTCACTCAAACCTTACGTCACTCAGTTGAAAAGTTCTCCGTTTTGAAAATCATTTCGCAAAACCCTTAGTTTATCCCCAAAATCATTAAATCATTATAACCGGTTTAAGGGGCGAAAACGTCATTCAAAATGTTTATTGAAATCACAACTCAATCACCAAAACCATAAATATAATCTCAACAAGAAATATTTAAATTTATTTAAAAACATGTTTGTATAAAATGGCAGGTAGAAACATTTGCTAAATCCAAACCAATATAAACCAAATACCATGGGCTCCAACCCATAAATTCAAAATCGTATGAATCCAAATTCATAAATCCAAGTCTTATAGATCAAATCATATAAATCAATCATATAAATCCAACTCATATAATCCAAATCCATAAATCCAAACCATATAAATCAATCCAGTACCACATCAAAGTATCGTTGCCGTGTGACCTTCAGCGTCCTGACGACGTCACAGGTGGGGGGAGGGGGTAAACTCATCACAACGAACTGGCGTCACAAATCTGTCATGGCAGGATCCTCATCACCTCTCTCCCGACACGTGTCCGCAGCAGAGGATGACATAATAATAATATAGCGCACAATAATCCGTACATCTCAGTTATCATACAATACCGTGTGGTACTCTTCAAAATCATGAAACATTTCAAAATCATTTCCGAGATCATCGATCATCGGATTTTATAAAATTTCTCAAATTCTTTTACCTTTAAAAGTATTACAGAAAATTCAACGATTTTCCAAAATCTTCTATTTAGAAAATTTTTCAAAACAATCAAACCTTTAGTTATTAGAAAAGTTGCCCCAAAACTTTATTAAATTTCACAAAAGCTCAAATCACATTAAATTCACCAAATTTTCCACAAGTTGTAAAATATCCGAAAACTTCAAAATCCATTAAACAATCAATCAAAACACAAATTTCTATTGATTCCAAATAAATAGGAAATTCATCAAATCATAATATCAAACTCATGCAAATATTTAAATCATCAATAACATATTTAATAATTAAAATTTAATGCATAAGGAAAATTCAATTCAAACAAATTTATAGAATTCAAATCAAATATAGCACATATTCCCAAATTATTTAGAAAATAAATGCACTCACTGGTCTGACGCGTGCTCCTGCTGGATATCCGGTCCAGCCCTTGATCGCGTACGAGCACCTAAATAGAATTTACCGAAAATATCCTTTAAAATCCAAAAATTAACCGAAAGCTCATAAAAGTTCTCTGAGTTTCCAATTACAAGATTAAAACACTATTTAATAAGATTGCCCAATATTTTTAGTAATCACGAAAATATCCCAATATTTTTGAAAATTATGAAAATGCCTAAAATCGACAAAAATCTCCAAAATACATGGATTTTCCCGTTTCAATTTCGATTTCAACAAACTTTATACCGAAACGAAATTGAAGATGTAAGGAACGAGAAGCTACCTTCAATTTCAAGATTCATCACAGCAATTGATCAGAATCGGTCCTGGAAGATCGGACCTCGGTCGAGATTGTGCGTTTTCGAATCCGACCAAAATTAGATCAAATTGAAGGTACAGCAAGCTTGCCCACGACCCTAGGAACGCGTTGGGACGGGTGGTGAGCACCCACTCGCCGGAAAAGGATGAGATCGGCGGCGGCGCGTGGAGGAAGACGGCGGCGGCTGTGGGCGACCCGTGCAGCGAGTGCGGCGGTCGTCAAAGCTCGGGAAAGTGCAGATCTAGTCGCCGGCGCGGTCTAAAGCTCGTGGTGGTGGATGTGCTGTGCCACTCGCTGGCGATCGGAGTAGATCGGGATGGAAAGGTGGCTGTCGCGGTGGTTTTTCCGAGACTTCGCGGCCATTTTCCGCCGTGCTCCGAAGGTTTCCTGGGTCAATCTTGGTACCAAAATGTAGATCGTCGCACCAGCTTTCCAACGGTACCAAGCACGCTCCCTAACTCCACCGGAACAGTGAGATCCGGCCGGCCAAAGATGGTGTCGCGACTGTGCACGGTTGCACCGGCTCTCGGTTTTGCTGTGATTTCCGGCGATCTGGGTCGTTTCAAGGCGAACCACCGGTATGGGGAGGAAGATGAGGTCGCCGGTTTCGATCTAAGGGTGGTTTTCGGCCAACTCCGGCCACGGTGTGGTGGCTGCCGGCGTGAGAAGGTGGCTCGGCAAAGGGAGAGAGGAGGCGTCGGGGGGGGGGGAGGGGGTGTGTGAGAAAATTCCAGAATTTTGGAAATTGTTAAAAAGGAAGACAGGGGCAAAATAGTCATTTCTCACCCATAAATATCAGTCTTTGCCAAATTACCAAAAAGCCCTTCACACTAAAACGACCATGACTTTCTGGTCTTAACTCCGAATCAAACATACTACTAGTCTACGGACTCGTATAGACAAGCTCTACACTTAAGGTCAAACTGGTCAAACATGAAATTTTTTACTATTTTTCTCAAAACGGGATGTTACAATCCCTTTCCAGACAAAGGAAGAGCCTTTAGCTTTGTGACATTCAAAAAAGGTCTTGCTCTTTAAATATTTGCTTCTCATAATTCTTGTCCACCATGAATCCTCTCCCGCTGCTATTTTCCATCTCAATTTGGCCAAGAAGGCTGGATTGATATTTTTGAATCTACCAAATCCTAGCTAGAGGTGTAAAATGGGTTGTGCCGTGCTAGCCCAGTCCATTTAAAAGCTGGTCCATTCGTGCTCATACTTTACTTGTGACAGCCCATTTATTTTTCGTATCGTGCTCGTACTAGCCCATTTAATTTTCGTGCTGTGTCAAGTGTGCTATGGGCCCAAGCACTTATGTGCTCGTACCGTGTTCGTACCGAGCACATGTCATGCTTGTGTCAAACACAGATTGTGTCCGTGCTTGTGTCAATTATATTTTACATATTTTTTATAATATAAATTATATAGCTAAATAAAAATTATTTAAAATAAATATTAAAAATAAATTCAATTAACAATTAAATAATATATTTTATTTTTTAATTGATAAATAACATAATAAATATTTACAACTAAAAATATATATAAAAAAAATATTAATAGTTTTATTTTATATATTCTATTTCAAATCAATATTTGAATTTAAATCTCTGCAATGTGCTTAGTCTGTCACGTGTTTGTCCACTATAGATTCGTGTTGTGACAAGCACAGTCCATGATGTGCTTCGTACTCAATATGGCACGGTTTATAACGTTCCGTGCTTTTGCTATGCTCACTTTTAACGTAATATGCTCATGCCGTGCTCGTGCGGCCCGCCCATTTTTACATCTCTAATCCTAGCCCTCCTAGTTGTTTTGATTTGCAAACGTCTCTCAAAGATTTAAGAGCCATATATCTGCCACTGTTGGGATTTGTTCCCCACCAAAATGTTCCCACCTTCGCATCTAACTCATCATGAACACCATCAGAGACTTTGAACGTTGTCATTGTATAGATAGGAATGGCCTGGATGACGGATTTAATAAGAGTTGCTTTGCTGGCCTTTAAAAGAAATGTCTGACTCCAACTCAACAACCGGCTATCAATTCTGTCATTGAGAGTCTTAAACTCTTTGGTTTTGTTCCTGGACATAACAAGTGAGTTTCCAAGATAAATCTAGTCTTCGCAGTTTTTGCATTTGTAGACTTAGTAAACTATTAATAATACATTTTTATATTCACACAGTTCAAATTCTTTTCTGGGTAAACTTTTTTTCTCCAATGAATTTATTATTGTGAAAAAAAATCTATAAGAATTTTTGGCTTAGTTGTCTAACTTAACATTAATGAATTGTATCGGATATATAAATGCTAAAGTAAATAACATATATATATATATATATATATTTTTTTTAATTTGAGTACCTATACCAACTAATCTATCAATAAAATTTATCATCTATACATGTGTTACTATTTTATTAGTGTATATATTATTATAACTTAAATATGGATAAATAAATTTTTAAAAGAAGAAATGTAATTAAATATAAGCTAATATAATAATATTACGTGAATAAATAATAAATTTGTTAGTAGACTAAATAGTATTTATAGCATTATTCAAAAAATATATATATTTAGGCAAAGAGTATAAATATTTCAAAATTGCAGAATAAAGCATTACATGTGAATAGATTTCAAAGAATTTGAATATAGAAAAGAAGAAATTAATTTCATCCACCCCATAAAATTTATCTAAAATATAATTTGATATTTTTAGTTTTATCAAGATTATAAATAATCATCATTTTATTTTTCTATTTTTTGATTTATAGTATTCAAAATAGTATTATCCACGCTACATGTAAGAATACTAGTCAAAAATTTCTAAATTCAAAATTTTAAATTAAAATCAATGCAAACCTTAAACAATTCAGATAGAATAATCCTAAAAAAAGCACCAATATGAAATAAAAAAGTTCCATAAATTGGTTTTCACCCTAAATTCCTAATTACCACCATTTCTTTTATAGAATGTTACCGATTTGCAAGAGGATATCACATTACCACCATTGGTATACAAAATGCATTTTTCATATATAAGTGCGTAAATATTATTGTTTATTTTAAGAAAAGAACCATAATTTATTAATAGCAATGTATATATATTCCGCAATATCAACTTTAAAACTCTTTTTTTTTTCTTATTATTATTATTAATAGAAAGCATTAGCTTTGCAATCTGTAAATCTAGTGCATGTTCCTCACCGTCCCTTTTGTTGCCCATATGCACCGTACCGTGTTAACCGACGATCCAAGAAAAGCATATTTTTTTCCCTTTTTTCTATAATTTCTACTCCTTTGCATTGCAGATGCAACTATACAATCAAATGATTTTTTTTATATTCATCAAAAAATGATTTTTTTATTATTTTTATTTTATTTCATAAATAATAATATATATGTATTTAAAATTGGAAAGGAATTTCACCAGACTTGAATTCAGGTTTTTTTTTTTTGGTAACAGACTTGAATTCAGGTTTTGGGTTAACAGCAGTGGTCTTTTTATCACCGTCCAAAAGCGCAATAGACTAATCAGTAATCACCGTCTAAACGAATATTAAAACGGCAACACCTTTTTTATGCCCCATCTTCAATTCCGTGCCTCCACTAACACACTATAAAATCATTGAAACTCCGTTTTTGTTTTTTTTTGTTATTGTTTTTAATTTTAATATATATCCGCCAAATAAAACCGCTTCCTCTCCCAAAAGCTCCAAAATTTCTGGTGCCATTGTCAAACCCTCCATTCCCAACTTCTTCTCCTTCAAAATTCTCATCCATGTCCTCCCAACCAACACTACCCATCTCAAATCCCCAGCCCACCACCCAAACCCAACCGTCCTCCTTCCCATCCCTACCCATTCGTGCCATTCTCACGCGCCTCTCCGGCTACGCGCGCCAAGCCTTCTCCAACCGCCGGCCCTGGATCGAGCTCATCGACCGCACCGCCTTTTCCAGACCGGACTCTGTCTCCGATGCCGTCTCGCGCGTGCGAAAGAATGCGGCCTACTTCAGGGTCAACTACCTAACCCTACTCGCACTGGTACTCGCTCTCTTCCTCCTATCCCACCCTTTCTCTCTTATCACCCTCATCGCCTTGCTCGCCGCATGGCTCTACCTCTACGCTCTCCGACCGTCAGATCAGCCGCTCGTGATCTTCGGCCGTACATACTCTGATCCCCAAATTCTATTGGGCTTGGGTTTGATCACGCTGATCGTGATCTTGGTGACGAGCGTGGCGTCGCTGCTTGTAACGGCGGTTTTGGTGGGAGTGGCAATCGTATGCGCTCATGGCGCATTTAGGGTTCCTGAGGATCTCTTCCTCGACGAACAGGAGTCGACCGGGTTCCTTTCCGTGCTTGGTGGGCCCGCTTCTTCTGGAGCAGCTTCGATGATGGCTCAGACAATGATGCCCCGCATTTGAAATTTGATCTGATTTTACTTACCAATTTTTATTTCTTTTTTGTTTTTGTTTTCATTTTGCCTTTCAATTTCACGGTGTTTTGTGGAGGATAATCGTTGGTAGGATAACGTTTGTTATTATTAGTGGATAGCGGATGCATACGCGTTGTTTGTAAATTTCTCAAGAGGATATTCTGGCAAATGGAGAAATGGGCATGCAAATTTTGTATTCAATATGTTCGCTAATCATGCCCTTTTAACAAACCCAGATTTTTCAATTTACATATTCTTTTTTTTTTCCTTTCTTACTTTTTGGTTTTACTTTTCAGATAAATGTTTCAAACAGAGCTTAGAATTGATAAGTTTTCTACATAACGAGTCACTTTCTCATAAATCGACTTTGGCTTAAATTTTAAATACGTACTAAAGAAGAAGAAAAAACAAAAACAAACCACCATCTTCCGATTAATTTCGTTAGCGGGTTTGCATTCATTTGATGTTGAGAAGCAAATATAAAACAATTGAAAAATAGCATGCAATTTACAAAATATCAAATCTAAGTTGTGCAACGATTTTTCTAACAGATACACCTTGAGGAAATTAAAACTCAAACAACTACAAAGCGCTCTCTTTTTTCAGTTTATTTGTTTTCAATGTAAAACTATTTCCTGAGAGAGGATATCAATAGAATGTGAAGGAAAAGAGAGAGAGAGAGAGAAAACCATAAAATTTTGAATTTACATCCTTGCCGTTCAACTGCTCTCTTTTGCATAACCACTCGTCTCCTCGGCAACCTTTGTCCACACATTTGCAATTTTTTCAGCATATCCCACCTGTGAAATTCAACAAAGCCATATAAATTTAAGTACAGCAACCAAACTACAAAATTTCGAACAAAAACAGTTGACAATTAGATACTACTGCAGGCATAACGTTTTAGCAAGCACATTTTCCGAGCTAACTAATGTACACACTGTCGAGATAGATGAAAGAATGTATGGGCTGTTCTCGTGTCACAACAAATGATGATTTCGCACTCCAGAAAATATAATAAAATAAATTTCACACCGAAAACAGTATAAGAGGGATAGAGCAGACTCAATATGCTCACTCATTATATTCTACAGAATGGCTGAAAAATCAAAATATGCAAAATATAGTTTTCAATTCATTTCAATTCACTCTGAAATGAACAGTGAGTAAACAAAACTCCAAACCACCAGGTAACAAAAAGCTAGAAATAAAAATACTGAATAATGCACAACTTACAGTTTCAAGAGCCCATTTTTTTTTTTTCCTAGAAAGCTCAAATTTATCAATGCAGACAAGGAAAAAATGGACAAGTACCTGATTGAGCACAAACCCTTTCAACATATTCAAGAAGTCCGCATTCCTCTCTGCATCAAGCCTTTCAAGTTCGCTCTTGTTGTTTTCCTGCATTTAAGATGAATACTAAGACAATCAAACAGGGACAAGCAGCAATATATTGAGCAAATTTAGAAACCAAGAAATTATATAAATTTTCAATAGTTAGAAAAGATAACAAAGCAATTAAATGAAGACATTCAAACCACATTCACTGAGAGAACATATCCTCATTTCACCAGTACAGGAAACAATTTAGAAACGATATTTTACATGAAGCTACTATTGCAAAAGAATCAGTAGTAAACAGATAAAAGAAAATTAGTTAACAAAAGTAACATAGTCTTGCGCACTCATTGGCGATGAGATTTCATGACAACAATAAAGAAGCGATGGATCTACCAATAAGTAACAAATAAGTAGAGTACAATAGCAATTATCAACTCAGGTATACAGAAAACTGCACTTCCCTTGCCTTCAACCATCCATTCCAATGACCCATATTAATAACCAATGAACACAAAATGCCATCATCATCAAGCATAAGGCGCTATAATTATATGACAATGTGTCAATATCAACCACCTAACATATTGGGTAATATCATTCTACCAAGGCTAACATAGATGACATTGTAGCATTTAGGATGCAGATATAACTTTACACTAACTAGCCATTTCCAACCAAATGATAGCATCCCCACAAAAGCCACACACATGAATAATCTACTCAGCTCATTTCCCATGCCTATAAAGTTTCAGATAGTTGCTTAGTACTAATCTTTTTTCTTAGATTATGCTGACCAAGTGAGCATTCAATAAAAAAAGATGACAAATTGTACATGGTAAACTCGAAATCCAATAACAGTAAGCATAACTTTGGTTCTGTATAACTAATTCAGTCAGAAACATGACAAACCATAAAAGCAACCAGCTATTCATTCCATCCATCACACTAAAACCCTCAATCTCTAGGCTCTCACATCAAGGGTCAACATAGAGAATTAGAGATCTTATAAGTTCACTGAATTATGAAACTTCAGATCAACAGATAGATAAAATGAAATCGAGCTTTCCAGTTATTAGGAAAAGACCGATAGATACCAAGAGATGCAAAAAATGGCCATGTTATAATATCTTGAATCAATCATCTACAATGGGCAAGATTAAAGTAACAATGCATTCAAACGAAGGAGGACAAACAAAGTGGACTGGTACCCATATTGAGAAAACATCACGGATGCAAATATGATGTTAGAAGGATTGAGCGAAATGAATATAACTGAAATCATGATGTTAGGCCGGTCGAGTGACAGGTAATTACATTTGTAAAGTTAGAAATAACACTAGATGAAGATAGATGGATGAAAGTGGACAAGATGACTAATCAATATCAAAAAAGCGAGTAGCTCAAACAAATATGGAGAAAGGGGACAAAGAGTCAACTGGAGGTGCTATATCTATGGGAATATATATATATATATATAGAGAGAGAGAGAGAGATAATGTATGAGAGAAGTAGTGGAAATTAATTTTGACGAGTAATAATTTTATGATGTTAGGCCGGTCGAGTAATTACATTTGTAAAGTTAGAAATAACACTAGATGAAGATAGATGGATGAAAGTGGACAAGATGACTAATCAACAGAGAGAGAGAGAGAGATAATGTATGAGAGAAGTAGTGGAAATTAAATTTGACGAGTAACAATTTTAAAGCAAAAATGACCAGATTAAAACTGCAGGATAAGACTACAATATCTAACTCAAGCAACTACGACAAAAAATAATAGTATTTACTACTATACTCTGTTAATAAAGTTGAGATATTCACACAGAAATCAAGGAAGAAACACATGCATACATGCACTCAGTCATCTAGAGAGAACACACATAATTGAAGAAGGTTGCCGATCTATTAATACCACAAATACATAACAATTAGCACAAAGAGTTAACTAGAGATGCTAACTTAATGGGAGGAGAGAAGACCAAATTAAAATGATCAAATTAGAAATGCAGGTAAAGACTATCATATCTAATCCAAGCAGTTAGGATACAAAACTTTGATTAATTAATAATTGTTACTACTATTCTTCAGTTAACAAAGTTGAGATTCATCATAGGAAACAAGAAAGAACATATATATACAAATAATATATGCACTCGGTCCTCTAGCTGATTTGCTAATTCTACAGATTCAGAAAGATTAGCCTCTATTTAAACTAAGTAAGATGTTAAGAATTTAAGGAATTAAATGATACCTTGATCCGCTCATATTCCATGATTGCAACATTTTTAGCATCCTCAGTAACTCGTATTGTTTCTTTTAACTCCTCTAGTTTGCGAATCCTTGATTTGTCACCACCAAATATCTTAGACGATGCAGCTTCAAGTTTTTCAACCCTGGAATGCAATGAGTCCAGTTCTGATATAAGAGTCTGCACAGTCAGTAAAGCACTTGAGCGGTCCGAAAATGCACCGTTGACAGATAACATTAGTCCAAGATATTCATGGAATGTATCCTGCAATACAAAGACAAAAGCATAAAAACAATTGAAATTTGTTCCTTCGAATCAAAAAAACTGAAATTAAAATGAATGGCATTCAGCATCTACAACGTAAATGAATAGGTTGAACTAGTGCAGTCACCAAGTTTAAGAAGCTCAATACACAATTGGAAAGCTTTCCATTAATCAAAATGCTCATGCTTTCCAGTAGTTCAAGATAATTTGCTATAATGAAAACACGAATGCAAAATTAACCGACTCTTTTCCATTCAAAGAATTATCAAACACAAAAGTTTGTGACGTACCAAATGTTTGACAGTCTGAGCATTTAATTCGCGGTAGAATCTGCTCGCTTTGACTGCAGCAGTTGCCACACCTTTCATGTCAGCAGCTCGCACTCTTTGAGAGTTGAACATAGCCTCTTCGTTTTCAAATTTGGTGAGCTTAATAAAGGCTAATCCTAATTCACCCATTGTTTCACCCATATCTTGTTGAGCTTTGACAAGGGATTCGGCCTAATCAACCATAAAATTGGATAACCACTCTAATAAGGATTGACTCTAGATATTGACTCTAGATTTTATGCTTGCAACAGATACAAATTTTTGCCAAAGATATCAATACTAAAGTAATCACAATGATCTTAAATTATGCATCAATTACCTGCTGAGAAGCATTACTGAGTTGTTGCTCGAGTTCATGCATCTTCTCTTTCCTTTCCAAGAACTCCTTATCCTCCTCCACAACCGATGGTTTCGAACCCCCCCAATCATTGGCCATTGACTGCCTCAACTCCTTGAACAACCTCAACAAATCTCTTCCCCCTTTCGCAGGCTGCACTATCTCGTGTGGTGCGACCGCGCTCTCTCCGAACAACTGCTTGGGAAGCTTCGCTGCTCCATCAAACATCCTCGAGGCCACGTCAGTGGACGTGGGCAGCGGAAGCCTCCCTTGAACCTGCAAGAAAACTTTCAATTCATCGCTCTTCTTGATCACAGGGTGATCCACTAGCCTCCTCAGGTACTTCTCCAATGCTACCCTCCTCTGCTCCACAAACTCTTGCTTCTGCATAACCTGGCTCTCCACCACATTCTTGTCCGGCCTCGGCGGTACAAAAAACCCTCTGTACGACTCAGCCAACCGGTCCGATAACGTCACAATGTCCTTGAACCGTCTCCGAACACTGAATTCCGATCCACCAAACTCAGGAACGTTCGTTCTCGTCGTGATCAGGTACGTAACGTATGTATTCCCTCCAGGCACTAGCGAATTCGACGTTTCCTGCTCTTTCTGAGGATTTGAAACCGTTATCTTTATGTATTCGGAGCTCGAAGACGGCGATCTCGAAAGAGAACCCGAATTATCAGAGCTTTTGCTGGGGCTTTCGATGCCGTTGATACCGTTAACAGTGTCGCCGTCGAACGGGCTGAAAATCACATCGGCGTAGGACGGAGGATCAAGATAGGAGTTGTCGTGGACGCTAGGGCTTCCGAAATCGCGGTAAGATGGAGGAGCGAGAAGGGGATCGGAATCGGCCGGAGTAGTAACGACCGGCGGAGAGAGTGGGTGATGGGTGTCGGAGAGCGACGACAGTGCGCTTCGATAACTAGAGTGAGATTTATTGCCATTGAGCGGCTCGTCGAGAACAAGATTTTCCATTTCTTCCTTGGAAGCATAAAGGTGGGCTTCCTCGAAGCCCTGGTTCTCAGAGCCCATCATCTTCTACACCCGATAAAATAATTACAGGAAGAAAAAAAAATGATCAAGAAGCAATTAGAGATTGAAGCTTTACAAAGAGGTCAAGGAGGTCTTATTGATTCTAAAAGACATTAGGGTTTTTGAAGAGGGTACGAAAATGGAAAAGAGAGTTGCAGAAGAAAAAGAGGGAGATGAGGACCACTGAGTTCATGAGTTGAAAGGGGAAAAGGCTATCGTGCGCCGTGGGGGTGGTGGTGACTGACTGCTGCACCAGACCAGAGCTAACCTGGGTGAAACCGATCCAGCAAGAGCGGCACGTGGTCTTGGAGGCTCAGATAAAACGTTAAAACCGTGGGAACTTAACGATTGGTTTTGGCTTTTGTTAGTTTGGAATTTTTCCACAATAGTTTTACTGCTTGGACCTGCAACTGCAAGGCATTTTTCTTTTCTTTCGCTTTTTTTATTATTATTATCTTTTTACACTTTGGATTTTGTGGAATTTTGTAGATGAATCGTAAATCCTGTACGTTTTGTTGAAGGATTGGATACGTGAAGATCCATGCTATTTAACTGTGTATCCAAGCTGTTGACGTTGATCGATAAAAAAAAAACAGCTGTTGACGTGGACCTTGTGGAATTTACTAATTCAGCATCAGATTTTATTTTTGCCAAACCCCAGTCCCACTATTGTACTTTTTTTTTAAAAATAAAACTGACCTATTTATAGTGGAATTATGAATTCAAAAAGGATTTGGCGAGATGGTCAATATTACTTTTTTGTGCGGTAGTAAAAGAGAATAAGACATTAGTCATATGAGGCTTATCAAGCTTCAAATCTATAATTTTTGCAAACAGGTGTGATAGATGAACTGGTTCCTACTATTATTGT
>QANX01006882.1:0-14198 GCA_003254975.1 Ochetophila trinervis
TTTTATTTTTTTTTTTGTCACATCAGCTTAACAGAGACTTTACAAATAACAATTGGAAAAAAAAATTTCTCAAACACAATCTATTTTTCTAATGTAACAATATTTTTTTAATAATTAACAGACTAATTGAAGATATTACTAAAAACAATAATGATAATTTAGACTGAAATATAGGAAAAAGAAGGAAAGTCATGGGGCTAGATGATATAAATGGAAATCTGGAAAAATGTTTTTGTATTTACACCAAACTTTAGGGGTGAAATTAAAATTGAATTTATCAATTATCTATTTTCTTTTTCTCTCTTTTCCCAACGACCGTTCACTTCATACCACCTAACTTTGGTTACCGACATCAAGATTCTGGAATAATCTTATTGACTAGTATTATTAAACAATTTTTTATTACCTAATCAATATCCAAATTTAATTTATAATTATTTTAATTAATTCTATATGACTGCACCAAAAGGATAAGGGGAAATGGGGAATACACTTTTGCTACTCGTGGACCACCACCAGCTATAAAAAATATTCTCCACTTTTTATGAAAAAAATATTCTCCACTTCTCAATCATAAAATTATAGTAGGCAAAATCCTTACTTACTAAGAAAATGAAATTTGTACCCAAAAAAAATGAAAATGAAATGNTCTTTTCAATCTAGTAGGAGTCCACACTAGAGGTTTATGTTACTGAAAACTCATTCTCTCTCGTGCAGTAGCAGCAGAGAATAGCACTTGAGTCCAAATGGAGCAACTAAGACTTGAACTTCAACTTTTGTATTCGCAGATGTGAAAACTTGACTGGCTCTTACCACTGAACTACACCTCAAGTGCTATTACGAAAATGACTTTACATATGTTTCTTAATTCTTATCTTATTAGATTAATGGTGTATGCTTTTTTGTTACTCGTGGATAACAATATTCATGAATTTCCCAACGGGTGAGCCAACTTTTACCGCTAGATATTTGCTCCTGGTATATTCATGAATTTCCCTCTTTAGGAGTTTCTTTAGAATCATGGAATTCTTTGCTCTTGTCCAAATGTTGGAGCTAGCACATATAACTAATCCACGTGGACGGTCTATGTAAACCCAAGAATCCTTAATAGTTCTAAATTAGTGATGAGTTTATCTTACCTTAATAATTAGTTAATAGATAATTATCGAATAGGTAATATAAGACTTTTTTTATATTATATATGGAAAAGGATTTTGTCACTATTTCTGATGAAAGTGTGCTTGTGTGTCCCCATAAGGTAAGGAAATTTACATAATAACTGGAAAATAATGAAAATTAATTGTATAGGATCTGTATAAGAAATTAATTGAGTTTTAATTCTCTTCGATTTACATGCATAATTATATATTTCCACTTGATCACTTTACATATTTATGTGGACATTATACCTTAAACTGACAAAGTCAGAATCCTACTCAACTTGATCCTAATGCTCATATATCAAACTCATTTCCTTTTATATGTGCAAAATACTCTATTATATATATGTTAGATTTAATGAAAAAAAAATTATCATAGTTGATTTTGAATATAATTTAAATTTTCCAAAGGCTTTTTATTAGGTGGGACCTAAAATTCTTTTGAAAATATGCATTATCCGAAAATCCTCTCAATCATTATTTCTGCTTTATTAGTGATGTATAATTGGGTCAGTGAGTGTACAGCTTTGGATTGTAGTTTAAATGGTTCCGATCCAGGTAATGTTGCATATACACTTACTGTTGATAAATCAGGGAATGGAAACTTCACCACTATTCAAGAGGCCCTTGATTCAATTCCTTTATACAACTTGCAGTGGATTCGCATTAGTATTGCCTCCGGAACATGTACGTAATCAAACTGCCTATACACACATTCATATCTATCTATACTAATATATCTGTATATATATTATTATATATACTGTTTTTCTACGCCCAGTATGATATTTCTCTCTCTCTCTCTATATATATATATGCACATTTTTAATCAGTTGAGAAAAAAAATTAATTATTTTCTATATATTATTTTTTTTTTCAGGGAAAAAGTGACTATATATTTTAACAAAACATGCATTTATCTGGAAGGAGCTGGTAGCCAATTCACGAGTATAGAATGGAATGACCATCAACAAACAGATACTAGTGCCACCTTCACTTCGTTTCCTGATAACGTTGTAGCCAAAGGCATCACCTTTAAGGTATACCTGAAACTACATAAAACATCAATATATATAGTAAAAGAAGCTCTTAATTTTATCTGGTTAGTTAATTAATTATTAATAATTAATCCATGGACGACGTACATTCAGTTTCGAAACCTAAACCTTAGGCAACATAAAAATAAATATGAAAATGGAGCTGAAATTATATATAAACATATATATATTTATAAGAAAAACAATTGTTACAAGTTAATTAGTTTTTGACAGAATACATATATGGAAAACGAATTCAACTACACGCCAGCATTGGCAGCTAGAATATACGGGGATAAATCAGCATTTTATCACTGCGCGTTTGTTGGCCTGCAAGATACATTGTGGGATGTATCTGGTCGCTATTATTACAATAATTGCTACTTTGAAGGTTTAGTGGACTTCATTTTTGGTGATGCCCGCTCCATCTACCAGGTAATCAATTAATTGATTCAACTAATTTAATTTGGTTACTATTTTTTTTTATCGACATTAAACTCGTTACAATTGGAAAGGGAAGAATTTTATTCAAAATAAATTTTGAACTCTAAATTTAAAAATGTATTTTCAATGATTTTACTATTGAGTCAAGCCTACGAATACTAATTAAATTACTCTATGCTAGCTAGCATTGACTTAATTTTAATTTTTTGAATGAATATTTATGTACTAATTAATAGTATATATATTATGTTGTATATATATACACACACAGGGATGTGCAATAAATGTGACAGTAGGAATATATGCCCCAGTAAGATCTCCAGGGTCAATAACAGCGCAGGGGAGGAAGTCAAGCGAGGAAAACAATGGATTCGTGTTTAAAGAGTGTGTAATAGATGGAACTGGTAAAGCCTACATTGGGAGAGGTTATGGAGCTTATTCAACGGTCATTGTATATAATTCACAGCTCTCCGATGTAATCGATCCTCAAGGATGGTCTTCTTGGAAATTCCCTGGCCACGAGTAAGCCAATAATAATTAAGCAATTAGCAAATATATAAAATATAAAATATTAGTAAATATATAGAAATTAGTATTACAATGAAATTAATATATTATATNCTACAGCAGGCTCATTTCTTGCTACGTGAGATTGCTTTGCATGGCAAGCTTACATCAACATTCCTAACACACCCCCTCAAACCAAAGCAAGGAGAGCAGAGACAAGCTGAGGTTTGCAGATTGCTTGCATGGCAAGCTTACATCCAAGTAGCTTCAAAAAAAAAGGAAGGATACACAGCCGAGGTCGTAGATACAGAAATCTAGCTGTTCCAAGCACTTTAGTAAACAAGTCAGCAACTTGCTCTTCAGTAGGCACATACCGAATGTCAAGGAATTTTTCCAGAACTTTGTCTCGCACAAAGTGTATGTCAATTTCTATGTGTTTTGTCCTTTGGTGAAGAACTGGATTGGAAGCCAAGGCAGCTGCACTGAGATTGTCTGTCCACACCACTGGAGAAGGCAAACTTAGATGTAATTCAGTGAACAAGCTGTGTAACCAACACAATTCAGAAGATACATGAGCAATAGCACGATACTCAGCCTCTGTGCTGGATCGTGCTACAACAGATTGCTTCTTGGATCGCCAAGAGATCAAGTTTGGACCAAGGAATACAGCATACCCACTCGTGGATCGTCTATCATCTCTATCACTAGCCCAATCTGAATCAGCAAAGGCATGGATGAGCAACTTGTTGGATTTCTGAATGGTAAGACCAAAATCAACAGTCCCCTTGAGATATCTTAGCAACCTTTTGCAGCTTTCCCAGTGAATGGAGGTTGGACATTGAAGATATTGGCTGAGCTTATTCACAGCAAAGGAAATATCTGGCCTGGTAAGCGTGAGATACTGGAGAGCACCAACTGTGCTACGATATACTTCAGGATTATGAAGAATGTCTCCTTCTTGGACAGTTAAGATCTTGCTAGCCATCATTGGAGTTGGATAGCAATTTGCTTCAGCCATTTTTGTCTTGTGAAGCAGATCTCGAATATATCGAGATTGAGTAAGAACCATGGTGGTAGAGCTTCGTTTAACTTCAATGCCAAGAAAGAAGTTCAAAGAACCAAGATCTTTTAGTGAAAATTGAGTTCTCAGTGTAGAGATCAGCTGCTTAATGTCATTAGGATTAGGTCCAGTGACAAGAATGTCATCAACATAGATCAACACTAAGATATAAGTAGTGGAAGTCTTCAAAACAAACAGAGAAGCATCTGAAACTGCATTCCTAAATCCTTGAGCAACAAGAAATGCTTTTAACTTGTCAAACCAAGCTCGAGGGGCTTGTTTAAGACCATAAAGAGCTTTGGCAAGCTTGCATACATACTCTGGATGTGTAGAGCTTTCAAAACCTTGAGGCTGAGACATATAAACATCCTCCTTGAGATCCCCATTTAAGAAGGCATTGTCAAAATCCAGCTGTTGAACTGGCCAATCAAGAGAAACAGCTAAGCTCAGCACAAGTCTAATAGTAGTTGGCTTGATTACTGGACTGAAAGTCTCAGAAAAATCAAAACCAGGCTTTTGATGGAAACCTTTTGCAACCAATCGAGCTTTAAAACGATTGATAGATCCATCTGCATGCCTCTTAATTCTGAAAACCCACTTGTTACCTACAACATTCATGTTAGATGTATAGGGAACAAGAGTCCAAGTGCCATTCTTTTGAAGGGCAGCATACTCAAGTTTCATGGCTGCATACCATTCAGGATGTGTCAAGGCTGCTTTAACTGTATGTGGTTCTGTAGTAGACAAATTTGAAAAGCTAGACTGTTGAGTTACATGCAAAGCCTTTGGTTTAAAAATGCCAGCTTTGGAACGAGTTTGCATGGCATGCTGATTTTGAGGAGCCTTGGGACTCAAGGCAGGTAGATCCACAAATAGCTGAATGCTAGATGTGGAGGAATTTGAGTCAGAAGATGGACAAACAGAAGTAGAAGAACAAGTGGATGGGGAAGAAGATTGTGAGACAGGAGATAATGAAAGCCCAGAAGTAATATGAGATGAACTGCTTGAGGATACAGATGAAGTTGATGGAGAAGTTGAAGGTGAGGACTGAATGATGAGTAGAGGAGTATTAGAAATAGGAGAGGAAAGATTGGACTTTAAAGAAGATGAAAAAGAATATGGAAAACCATGAGCAAAAGGAAAATCTGTTTCATGAAATGTGACACTTGAGGATAAGTAGACTCGACCATTTGAAGCTAAGCACTTATACCCTTTGTAGTTATTTTCATACCCGAGAAATACACATTTTGTAGAATGAAAATCAAACTTGTGTTTATTGTAGGCTCTAAGGAAAGGAAAACATGAGCAACCAAAAACTTTAAGTTGAGAATAATCAGGAGGTTTATGAAATAAAACCTGAAAAGGGGTGCTGAAGTTCAACACCATAGTTGGCAGTCTATTGATGATATGCACTGCTGTGTGAAAAGCTTCCCACCAGAAGGTTAAAGGCATGGTAGCATTGGAGAGTAAGCACAACCCCATTTCCACAATGTGCCGATGCTTCCTTTCTGCTTTACCATTTTGTTGATGCAGATGAGGACATGAGTGTCTGAAGATAATACCTAAAGTTGAGAGCAAAGGTAGAAACACTCGATATTCTCCACCCCAATCTGAATGTAACACCTTGAGTTTGGTATCAAATAGCCTCTCTGCCATAGGAAGAAACTGTTTGAAAACACCAAGAGCTTCAGATTTAAGTTTAAGAGGATATATCCAAGTATATCTTGAGAAATCATCAACAAAATGCATGTAATACNAAAAAAGCAAAAATAAATTCGGTGAGCAGAAAAAGAATGAAAAAATTAAACAAACTAAACCATAAATGGGAAAAAAAAAGATATTATATTTCAGGGAGAGGGTATAAAGGAGAAGATAAAAAATAATGAAAGAAAGAGAGAAAATGAAAATAAAGAGAGCAAGAGAAAAAAATAAAATAAAGAAAAAATGGGTAATGAGAAGAAAAAAAGAGAAAGAGACGAGAGAAACTAAGAAGAGATAGAGAAAAAAATATTTAAGTGAGAGTGAGAGAGAAGGAAATGAGAGAAAGAGAGAAAGTGAAAATGTGACAGAAAAAATATAGAGGATAGAGAATGGGATTTGAAAAAATAAAAGAAAATATATATTTTTTACAAGCTTATAGAAATAAAAGAAATATAGAAATAATTTTTACAAGCTTATAAAAACAATAACTATCTATAGAATATATATTTAAAGAAAAAAAATATTAAAATAAAAATATTTTCTATATAAAATAAGGTTAACGTATATATTGTAACTAACATAAAAAAGGTTAATATTTTTAAAAAATTTAATCTGACTAAATTTAATATCCCATTCCCAGTTTTTCCCACTAGTTTCAAAAAATTTGTCATAATAATATGTGTCATTATATTCTCTATCTTCCGCACTAATATAAGTTACATTTATGAAATCAGTAGAATGAGAGAAATCCATTGAAATAAGAAAAAATCTTAGAAAATATGGATATAATTAACTCCAAATAAAAAAAGAGATGTACGTACAACTTCAGTGACAAAGCGCCTAGTGTCTACTCCATAGTAGAGAATCAAGACAAGCTTGTAACACCTATCAAAGTGTGCAAACACCAACTCAGACTTGTAAGTTGCACCCAAAACTGTTCCTTTTTAAAATCCTCCTCCTTTTTCCAAAAGAATCGTATTCTCTCTCGCTCACTCTTCCAAATTCCAAGTTCCAAATCTAAAACCCAAAACCCAAAAACCAACCCAAAACGCGCACACACAAACACAAAAAAAAAAAAAAAAAAAAAAAAAAAAAAGGAAAAGAAAAAGAAAGCAAGCAACAGAGCCCACTTCATAACGTAAATCACTGATCGATCTACCAATGACTTCCCCAAAAAGCCCAAGTCCGGCAACGGCGTTTCTCGTGCAGCCCTCATCGCCGCGCTTTCCTCCCAGCACTGGGTCCCCCACCGCTGGGGCCAACCGCAAGATCGGCATCGCCGTCGATCTCAGCAACGAGAGTGCCTTCGCCGTCAGATGGGCCGTGCACAATTATCTCCGGCCCGGAGACGCCGTCGTTCTCCTCCACGTTCGGCCCACCGACATCCTCTACGGCGCCGATTGGGGAGCCATGGACGTATCCATGGCGGTGGCGGAGGACGACGAGGAATCGCAGCGAAAGCTCGAGAGCGACTACGACGCCTTCACCACCGCCAAAGCCAACGACATCGCTGAGCCTTTGGAGAGGGCTCAGATTCCGTACAAGATACACATAGTGAAGGACCACGATATGAAGGAAAGGCTCTGTTTGGAGGTGGAGAGGCTCGGGCTCAGTGCCATCATTATGGGTAGCCGAGGGTTTGGAGCCTCCCGGCGATCCTCTAAGGGGAGGCTTGGGAGTGTCAGCGACTACTGCGTCCATCACTGTGTTTGTCCTGTCGTGGTGGTCCGCTTTTCCGACGAGAAGGATGGCGGGGATGGTGTCGTCGACGGCGACGTGAAATCGGGAAAATCGGAGTTTCCAGCTGTGCATGAGGACGAGCAAGAGTACCACGATGCAGTGGAGAAATAATCGAGGTTTGTTCTCTTCTGTTGCCGATTCTTGATTTCTGCCTTTTTTTTTAGCTATTTAATGATGGGATTTATAGTGATAGTCTGAATTTCAGCTTATGAATTTATAGTGATAATCTTTGAATTGCTATTCTTGATAATCTTCTTCATCTTTGGGTAACCAGTAATTAGTTATGCTTTTTGTTTGAGTTCGTTTTTGCTTTTGGTGAGGTAATTCTACATTAGATTTAGATATGTATGAGTTATGAGCTAGTTCATTACTTGAAATAATTTTTAAGGTCTCTTGTGCTGTTAATATTATTCTAAACCGCTTGTGTTTTCTTATGATGGTTTTCTTGGTTCATGCTCTTGATAGCGAAAATGTATGTACTTTGTAGAAAGTCATTAGGTAAATTAATGAATTGGCCTTCTGAGAGAAACTTACTAAATGCTCAATCTCTTGCTCCCTTACCTCCATTCCCTTTTTCCCATTTTGTTTAAGTTGTCTAATCCTGTTTTTTTTTAAGTTGCCCATCAATTTCATAACTTTTTGTTTTGTTCTACTTTTTTGACAAAATCGTTTCCTCTGATAAATGCAAATGTCGGTTTATGACCGGGATTGTTACAGTTATGAACTTATTTTGTCGTTCATGCTGCAGTAGCACAGTATTTCAGGTACTTGACGGGCATAAGCAAATTGAGTTTTTGTTTCCTTTTATGCTATTTGTTACTCAATTTAATCCTCAAAGGTTGATGTTGAAGTTTGTTCTCATTTAAAATTTTGTGGCATCAAGTGGAAAGGCTAATTTAGCTTTAACTTCAAGTTTGACCCATTTAACTTTAGGAACTTAAATTCAAATATGCATTACTCATTATGGGAAATTTTCAATAGTTGGTATGGGGCACTATTTATCTATGGAGTTATTAGTCATCTTTGACGTTGAAGAGAGGAAAATGACAGTTATTCTAGTGGAAGATAAAGAATGCATCTTTGATTTGGTAGTGACTCTTCTAGGCACCAGGCATTGCTCGCGGTATTGTTTCCATAGATTTACTAATAGAGGATGCATTTTTGTTTTCTTAGATCAAATAGAAATGTGAAATTGAAAAGCACGTACAGTGTATTGTGTTAAAAGTAACCTATTCCAGTATGCCTCATTGGCAAATCTGATGACTCGTGACTGAGAAAGAGATTGGATTAAACCTGCATATTGATTGCTTTTATCATTGCTACCAGATACAGACTAAGGAGTAGTTTATGCTATTTATGGAGATAGTTTTGCAATGTTCTGATATCACGATTTAAGTGGTGGGGATTTCTCCATGGGAAAGTAGGTATAATTTTATTTCATTAGGATTGGATGTGATGACACGGTTAGTTATTGTATTTGATATTAAGCTAAGTTTTTACAGTTAAGTTATCTGGTTCATTTTAGCAAAATTAACAGGGTTCTGAATTGTTCATGTTCTTAACTCTGACTAGGTCCATGGACCAATGTTGGGAGGAAGGAGATAAATCTTAGAGGAGCCTTATCGGGAGGTTATTATTGAATTATCTGGTTGAAATTTTTTTCATATTCTTGTTGCAACTTGCAAGATATATAATTATAGCATTATAATACATATAATGCTATATACCAGAAAAAAGATTGCCTTTTAGAACATGTGAGAGAGTTGAAGTCCCAAAGAGAGAATTGAAAATTCTTTTGATAGTGGATAAGAGTGGTTTTCCTTGAAGATGGAAAATTTGTCCACTGGGTTTAATTCTATGATTGTGAAAATTGTTTGTTGTACAATGGAAAAAAAAAAGGTTTCTCTCCAAATATAACTTCTCCTGTAAGGGAACATCTGATATAAGAGGATATTTATCTTCTTTTCACATACAGAAATGAAATTTCTTGTGCAAAAGAATTTGAGTATCTTCTCTTATTCCATAATCATTTTAACATGCTCGGAGGCAATTTATTCTGTAACCATTTGCCTTCATTTGCTAAGTGTTTAAATCGTCACACTGAATTTTATAATTATACAGTTCAGGACTTTTATGGAATTTTTTACATGAGTTACATTGAACTCCTTGTATTTATTTTAGTTGCCGGCTCTATCTCTCTCACTGGTATCATGTTATACTTCTTTTATACATCCTTCTGGGTGAAAATTTATTCGGAAAACCAGCTTTCATTTCTTGCAGATGGGAGAAAGCTTTTGCAGTGGATCAGGCAGATGCTGGAGTGTGTTGGATAAAAGTTTGTTGAATCTAGTATTTATTTACCTCACTGCTTTTGGTTCCTTTTTTTACGCAATTGAATATGGTAGGCTGCAGCATATATAAATATGGTCATGTAAATTATGTTGTTGGAAAATCCCTTTACTTTGAAAGTTTCTGAAAGTTTTTATGACAGGAATTGAAAATGGATTTGGTTTATACCTGTTTTGCATCAAATGTGCAGTGAAGGAATACTGATAGTCAAGTTTAGCATGTATTAATCAGCAACTTTCTTATAACCCCATTAACAGTCTTTATGAAAGCCATGCTAGCCTTGTGATAGAGAAAACATGGAGGCTGCTTTGTGCTATCCCATCCAAGATTTGTGTTTTCTTTGTTCAATATTTAAGGTCCTTTTTGGCATAGTTCTTGTTTTGCTTCTCTAAAAGTGTTTTATGAGAAGCTACTTTGGTTTTGGTTAGAAGATCTTTTAGAAATCTGAAACATTTTTAAAAAATTGTTAAGCACTTGCGTAAATAACTTTTGAGCTTTAAAAGTCAAACAGTTCTTCAAAAGCTAACCAAACAAGCATTCTGCATTGCCTTTCTCCTACCATCTTTTTTATAGTAGTATTTGGAGGGGAAAAAAAAAAAATTGATAATAGTTGTCTTTATTCCAACTCAAACTGGCATTTCTCCATTATTTGTTTAACTGAAGCCACTATTTAAATACTAACCAAAATCCAATTGGAGAGTTGGGCTTAGTGTTACATTCCTATCAAATCCCAATAACAAAGTTGGGCTCAGTTTTGCTGGGCCTTGTTAAATTCCAACCAAAATCCAAGTACAGGACTGGGCTTACTGTACAAGTCTAGAAGGAAAGGAAATCGCGAAGGGGTAATTGGTACGGGTATGTTGCGGGGTGCAAATGAAGAAAAAGGCTCCTCGTTCCTAAAATTTAAGATTTTGCCTCATATGGATTCTACCAGTGAAATTTTCCGTATTACTTTCATGTTCAACATTAGAATATTCATCTTTCACAAACATCAAACTTCAAGTCAAGAGTAAGTTTTTTTGATTTTTAACTAAAAAAAGGAAATTTAACAGGTGTATTCAATTTAGAATAGTAAATTGAAAAAATGTTGTAAATTTTAAAAGAATTTATAGATTGTTATAGATATCTATAGACTTTATATATAATTTGTAAGATTTTAATGAAATTTTTAGAACAAAGATAAATTTTCAATTAGATATTTTTATTCCAAATTTTCTTTTTAAAATATTAAGAAATGCATTAGAATCTATTATTTTTTTTTAAAATCATTTAAAATGGATGGTTTTATATATATTTTTAAATTTTAAAAAATATCTACAAAATTCTAATTGATTACACCTAAAATTTTATAGAATCCATTAAATATATAATTTTAAACTCATTCAAAATTCAAAGAACTCTAAATTGAATATATATCATTAGTTACCAATTGCATGGGTCAGTCCATGACATGCAAAAGGGTGGTAAGTTGATATGTGACGAGAACCATGGCGTAATCAATTAAGTCGGATACATTGCCCTGATACAGGTGGGGCAACAAAAAGTCCCGCCTGTATCATAAGTCAGAATCCTAGCCTGATATAGGTGGGTCAAGACTAATAGAACAAAGAGGATTTCGTTCTCTAACAATGGGAACCCTAAAAGGGTATGAGAAGATGTGGGAAGGTTACAAATTCCATGTCAGAGAAGAAGATTAAGGCGGCAACAAAAGCCTGAGAGAAAGAGGTGAGGGAAGCTATGGTAGCAAAGAGAGCCATTGAATTTGCCACCAATGCATTGGGTATAGAACAGAGCACTCAACTTTGGCTCTATCATATTTCTTCCTTCTCTGACCCTATCTATATCAGGGTGGAGCATCCGACCACAAGTTGGATATAGGCGAGGCTCTCTGAGCCTGTATGAAGGCGAAGTATCTAACTAATAGCTATCCTACTTTCTAGTAAGATACCCCCACTTGTTACATACGGGGTATTTTTGTGGGTTTTAATTTTCTCGATATGCTTTGATTTACTCCAGCCCTTTTGCATTTGAAATTAAAAAAAAAAAAAAAAAACACTTTTAATTTTACACAAAGTAGAAAGAAAAAAGTACAATCCAATGACCCATTCAATTTTAATTACTTATCAACTTCGCATGCCATGGTCTCTATTACATATCAACTTATCCCCCACTTCCCACACTATGGACTGACACATTCAATCGTTTTATTAAGTTTTTGGTGATGAGAACTAATTTGTTTTTGGTTAAGAAAATCAGACAAATTTATCTGGAGAATGATATGTTTTCTAAAGTTGAAAATGAAGGTATAGTTTTTTTTTTTTCTTTATTTGCCTCTAGAAGAAGATACCCGAACAGATAACCCAATCACCAAGCGAGGCAATGCAAGAATCTTTACCCAACTTTTTATTTTGTTTATTTTGTTTGTTGGTGGTGTTGATAAATCCAATCTCAGGTTAAATTCGTGTTGGTCGAGGTTTGACCAATTTAAGTGAATAATTAATCCTTTCTTAGTTCTTTCTAATAATAAACCATTATTATACGTATAGATCATCCCCGACTTTTATCTGTCTCTGTTAGGAATTCATTCCCTATGTTACCACTTAGGAGCATCTTTCTTATTTTATGCATGTGATAATAAAATATTATTATTTTAACCAAAGATGCAGATGTTTTCTGCCATGGCAATTGGCAAAAAAAATCAAAATGACATGGGCTGATCTGGTTAGTCAAATAAGAGCTATTAATAATTTATTTATTATATAACCATGTCAAATGGGAATATAATGAAGAATTATATTAGTCACATACATTTAGGCGTTGAAGAACCTAAGAAAAATCACATTTTGAAGATTGAACCGGGAAATAAGGATTATTTATTTATTTATTACAGAATTGACAATGTAATTAATAAATTCTTCCTTATCAGAGAAAAACCTAGTTTTTTTTTTAGTAGAGAATACAGTCTCATTGTAACCATAACCCCATTGAAAGATTTAAAGTTTGACCAAATTTTTAAATTCTACTTTATCAGAGAAAAACCTAGTGTTTTCTGTTTTTTAGTAGAGAATAATACAGTCTCATTTTTCATTTTTAACAAAGGATAAACAAATAATTAGGTGGTCTGCGACTATCAAATCCCAAGACACAGCTCTCTAGGAGACCCATATAATTGACTTATATAATGAATAAATTTGTGTTTTGGAACAATTTTTTTGATGAAATTGTGTTTTGGAACTTGGTAGTTCCAAAACCACCTAATTTGTTCCAAAGGAGAACCTAACTTTTCTATTGGATGTGGTGAACCGACCCAAAGGCCAAAACATGATCATTTTATTCTTGCACAACGCACATAATCCGTTCCTTCTACATTCAACAAAAGCAATCCATTCCTTCTCCTTTTGTCATCAGTTTATTTATTTGAATAAGCCATCAGTTCTCTATGACCAAATTTCCGAACTTGTTGTTAATGTATAGACTATATGTATTTTAATCATTGTTCTTTTAAACTCTAAAGTTCACATGCGAGATGGATGCCTAATAATGAGTTTATACAAAAAATATTTTAAAGGCACCACAATACAAATATTCATTTACAGCATACCAAAAACGCTATATATAACATAAAATAGAGTTTCGTGAAATGCTAAAATAACTCCGCTATAAAAAATCGGACCTTTATATAGCGTTTTTTAGTTGTTATTGAAAACGGTATAATTTTATAGCGTTTTCCAATTGCTATATGGAATGCATTAATAAACTTAAATGATAGCATTTTTTAATTGTTGTAATATATATACAATAGCATTAAAAAAAATGCTATGTATTAGTTTTTCAAGTTCTCGTACTTTATTTATAGCATTTTCTTGTTGCTATAGTATATTTAAGATAACACTAAAAAAATTCTTTGAATAGTTTTGATTTTTAATACTGCTTAATATGATAGCATTTATACGTTTTTAACATATCATTTAACGTTGCTGTGAATTTAATTTGTAAATACAACAATACTTTTTTATAGCATAGGCAACGTGCCATGAAATCCCAAACTATTGATTCATAAAACATATATTGAAAAATAAATATACAAAATTTGTTATAGTACCATGTTCTATACGCTGACGTCACTACGCCAAAAACCCTAATAGGCGACGCAAAAATAGCGTCGCTAGTTGTAAACGGCGATGTAAATTCATGTGTCGC
>QANX01006883.1:0-12843 GCA_003254975.1 Ochetophila trinervis
CCCCAAGCGAAAGATGGGCATGATTAACCATTCCGAGCTTGGAAAGCAAGTTGTTATGTTGAGTAGAAGGAAGAACTTTTGTAAGTATGTCTGCAAGTTGAGATTGAGAAGGCAGATGTTTGAGCTGTAAAAGTCCCTCCATTACTTTGTCTCGAGTGAAATGACAATCAATCTCAATGTGCTTTGTACGCTCATGAAATATAATATTCTTAGCAATGTGAATGGCAATTATATTGTCGCAGTACAAAGTCATAGGTCCTGAAGGAGATAAACCAAGTAAGCTCAGATGAAGCTTGAGACATGGCTCTATATTCTGCTTCAGAAGATGAACGAGAAACTGTGCCTTGTTTCTTGGATTTTCAAGATATAGGTGAATTGTGGAGCATGATTAGATATCCAATGATATACTGACGTGAAAAAGGACAAGAGGCTCAGTCTGAATCAGTGAAAGCTTGTAACGGAAGACTACCTTGAGTTTGTAAGAGAATTCCTTGACCTGAGGTGCCAAGAAGATAACGGAGCACATGCAAAACAGCTTGATCATGGGGTAAACGAGGTGACTACATAAACTGACTTAAAGTTTGCACGGCAAAACTCAAGTCAGGTCTATTATTGGTGAGGAAATTTAGTTTCCCAATTATAGTTCTGTAACGAGTAGGATCATGAAATAATTCACCATGTTCTGGTAACTTCAAATGCATAGGTAGTGGAGTAACCACAGGTTTCAAATCTAAAGAACAAAACTCTTGGAGTAACTCATGAGTAAACTTATGTTAAGTAAGAGCAATACCCGATGAAGTGTGTGAAACTTCAAAACCAAGAAAGAAATTTAACTGCCCCAAATCTTTAATACCAAAAACATGATGAAGGTGATCTTTAAGAGTCTGAATTGTGGCTAAGTCAGATACGGTAATCATAATGTCATCAACATAAACTGCAATGAGAGTAACATGACCATTAGCTTACTTTAGAAACAAAGAATAGTCATTCTTAGATTGTGTAAAACCCAAAAACCTTAATTCTGCACTTAGCTTGGCAAACCATTGCCTTGATGCTTGCTTAAGGCCAAAAAGAGACTTGGTAAGTTTGCAAACTTGGCCCTTTTCAGCATCAAAACCAGGGGGTAAAGTCATGTACACTTCTTCATGTAAGTCACCATGAAGGAAGGCATTGTTAACATCAAGTTGAAAAAGAGACCACTTCTTGGTAGCAGCCATGGCAATAATGGCTCGGATAGTAGACATTTTAATCACAGGAGAGAAAGTCTCGGAAAAATCAATTCTCTCTCGTTGAGTGAAGCCTTTTGCCACTAGACGTGCTTTATACCTTTCCAATGTACCATCGGCTTTGAGCTTGACCCGAAAGACCCACTTGCAACCAATAGCTTTCTTTCCCTTTGGCAATAGAACCAGTTCCCATGTTTTATTAGAGATTAAAGCAGCAAGCTCCTTATTCATGGCATCAATCCAGTTTGAATCAGTAGAAGCTTGTGCATAGGTAGTGGGTTCAAAAAACTGTTGAGAATGGTGAATTGTTGTTTGAGAAGAAGGAGGCAAGTTGGGAAAGCTAACAAGATTGCACCAATGTTTTGGAATGGTATGAGAAGCAATGTGGGAACAAACATAATCACTTAGATAGGCAGGTGGTTTATGATGCTGAATGGATTTTCTAACATGAGACAAAGAAGAATGACTTGGAGCAAAAGAAATAGAAGCTGAATATGAAGTGGAAGGAATATCAGAAGGAAAAGAAGAGTTGTGTGAGGCAGATGAAAAAATAAGAAAATCAGAGGGATAAGTGAAAGTAGAAAGATCAGAAATGGGAAAAGGTAGAGGAGAAGTATAGTTGAAATGAAGGTGATGAAAAGGAAAGCAAGACTCAAAGAATTGAACATCCCTAAAAGTAAAAATTTTGTGTGTTTCAAGGTTTAGAACCTTATAGGCCTTTTGATTGTAAGCATAGCCTATAAAAACACATGGGAGAGCTCGAGTTTGAAACTTATCTCTTTGTCTTTATAAAGTTGAAGCAAAGCATAGACAACCAAAAGCTTTTAAATGAGTGTATGATGGTTTATGACCAAATCGAAACTCATAAAGGGTGATATGTTTAAGTACTGAAGAAGGAAACCGATTGATGAGATATGTGGCTGCAAGGATACACTCATTCCAGAAGATTAAGGGCAGATTGGAATGAAAATATAAAGCTCGGGCTGTTTCAAGTAAATGTTTGTGTTTTCTCTCAACAACTCCATTTTGTTTTGGAGTATCAACACAAGATTTTTGAAGTAAGATACCTTGTTCAGAGTAAAATGTTTTAGCTAAAATATCTTGGAATTCTAGAGCATTGTCAGTTCAAATAATCTTGACAATGGCTTGAAACTAAGTTTTGACATATGAAATAAAAGATTTGATGATAGACAAAACATTTATTTTGTGAGTTAAAAAATGAGTGCAAGTAGCTCGGGAATGGTCATCTACAATGGTGAGTAAAAATCTGTAGCCATTGTGAGATGGTTGATGAAAACGTCCCCACACACCAATATGGAGAAGTTCAAAAATGGCAGAACTAGCATGAGAGCTATATGGAAAAGGTTGTCTATGTAACTTTGCTTTTGGACAAATTTGACAAAGAGAATGAGTTTTATTGAACAATTGAAGGTGTGGAATACATTTCATTGTATCAAAAGACAAATGGCCTAAATGATAATGCCACAGATCATGTTTATTTAGCTGATTTGAAAAAGTAGAATTACAAGAACTGAAACTAGTATTGCTTGTAACAGAAGAGACGTTGATTTTTGGTAAAACAGATCTAAGATTGGTATTACAATGAGGGAATGATGAAATTGTTTTGCGATTAGCTAAATAAGAGGCTTGATCAACAAAATATAGTCCACCAACTTGATTACCAAGGGTGACTGGCTTGCTCATTACATGGTCCTAAAGGAAACAAGTATCGGATGTAAAGGAAATTTGACAATGTAAGTCAGCGCATAATTTCTGGACGGAAAGAAGATTGAAATGAAATTCAGGAACATGTAATACTCTTTTAAGAGTGAGAAGAGGATTGAGAACAATATTACCAATGTGTTTGACTCTAGCTTGTTTTCCATTTGGCAAGGTAATGAAATTAGAAGTTGATATGGATTCATATGAAGAAAATAGGTTCAAATTTGGTGTGATATGGTTGGTTGCACCACTATCTATAATCCACTCTAGATTGATGTTAGAAGTAAGAAAACAAGCACTTTTACATGCTAAAAAACAATTTGCTGCAAGTGAGTCAGTTTGATTTTCTGCTTCTAAAGTTCCAAGATGACCTATGTTCAACAAATCCAAAAGCTGATTGTATTGATCCATTGTGAGTGTAGGAGATGTATTTGTATAGATTTCAGGTGTAGATTGGACCAAATTAGAAACCATATTGACAGAACCTCTCTTCCTTTTTGTGAATTTGTATCTCGAGGGATAACCATGCAGCTTGTAGCATGTGTCTGATGTATGACCTGTAATTTTACAATGAGAACAAACAACATTCCTTTTTTTTGGCTGTCCAGGCTTGGAAAAATTCTTTGAGGTATGATTACCAGAATTTTTGTAATGTGAAGATGAGAATTTTCCTTCAGAGTAATTAGCAAATGCAGCAGAATCTGAGGCAATGTGTGTCGGATTAGTGAACTCTCTCTGTTTTTCTTCTTGAAGAAAAATGTTATAGATTTGATTGAGGCTTGGAAATGGTTGTAGCATGAGTATATTGCCTCACATTGCATTGTAGCTTTCATTGAGTCCCAGTAGAAACTGCATGACATGTTGTGTGTGGACCAGTTCTGAAAAAGATTGTGCTGATCTACAAGTGCAATTTGGAATTGCAATTAAGGAACTATATTCATCCAAAAGTCTCTTAAACTTTGTGTAATAAGCAGCAATTCCCAAATTTGCTTGATTTAGAGTACTTAGATCTCTTTGAATTTGATAAATTTTTGCTATGCTAGATTTACCAAATCTCTGTTCTAGATCTCTCCTAATTTCATAAGCAGTTGAGTAATAGACAATACTTTCAGCTATTTCAACATTCACTGCATGAATTAACCAAGATATTACCATGTTGTTTCAACGTTCCCAATAGCTTTGCAAAGAAGAATCCATATCTGCTTTCTTGCAATTCCATCAAAAAAACCGAGTTTGTTTTTGGCCATTAAAGCAATCCTCATCGATCTGCTCCAATGATTGTAGTTGTCACCATCCAAAGTCTTTGTGACAAGTTTGATGCCAGGAGAATCACCATGATGAAGGTAGAGTTTGTGTGAAGCATCAATGGTGATAGTTTCTCGATTGATTAATATATTTTCGGTTTCAGACATTTTTGCAAGAATTAGGTAAAGAAATGTAATTGACAATATGGAATGGAAAATTGAAGATACATCATAGTATCTAAAAGGAATTCACTTGCTAAAGATAAAGCAAAGTGATAAATCAAGAAAAAAAAATCAAACAAAGATGATGAAGTATCTGTTTGGTTACCGAGAAAATGATCTTGCAAGTGAAATAAAAGAAAACTTGTAGTGTGAACGAATATCGGATGAATGTTATTCAGAAAGAAAAAAAATAAGCAGCAAACCTGCTCTGATACCATGTTAAACATTGTTAATTGCTATGAAAGCAATAACCATGTGATCTCTGTCACAAAGGTTGAAAGCTCAACAATGGAGGAAGACGAACAGAAAACAGAGGAGAGAAAACTGTGTTTCATTAACTTCTGAAATGTTAATTAATTACAATGATTAACAACTTTCCTTATATATCAATCATAATTAGTAACCACCTAAAACCCGAGAGCTAACAACTAACAAGTAAACTAACCAAGCTAACAAACATAACATGTGTCATTAACTGATGCATCCTCTAGAGGATTCTAATATACGCCAACAGTAACCAACTTATATGTTAAGCAAAATCATGGTTTTAAAGCTACAAACACTAGGTCTGCAAATTAATTAAGTTGTGGATGTCCTCACGGAAAAATTATTCTTTATATTTAATTCTATAAAAAAAATGTTACTTACATTTAAAATCTTAGCAATCTATAAAAAAAATGTACTTACATTTAAGATCTTAGCAATCTTGCCTTGAAATTTAATGAACACAACAAATTAGTCCTATTTTGAACAGAATTAACTAACCTATTTTGCTTATCCATAATTGAAGTACATGGTACAAAAACGAAAATAATTGTTTAAGTGTTTGAATTCCATAATTGAAGGACATATTGTACAAAAAGAAAATAATTGTTAAATGTTCGTGTTTGGACCACATATTAATTTTGCTTAGAAAATTAATATTTATTTAAGTTTGATTTTGGAAAAAAGCAGTTATCCCACATTGTTTGGGAATGAGTGTGCGTTGGATTTTCACAAGTATAAATGAGTTGGTATTGAAATTAGAATTGGAAGGCGTCCCACATCGGAAGTAAACAAGCATTCTGAGAAATTCTTTACTTATAAATTCAAGCTTCTTCAACATTAAAAGAGATCACTGCATCAACACACAACTAAAAAATAGACTACTTAGTTTATTTTCGTTAGTATTTACTTCGAGTGGTCAAGTGTTATTAATTGTTCTTAGTTTAAAATTTTATGTAAAAGTCTTTTCATCTCAAAAGCATTTGTAATTTTTAATTATTTTATTTTT
This sequence comes from Ochetophila trinervis, assembly GCA_003254975.1. NCBI lineage: Eukaryota > Viridiplantae > Streptophyta > Magnoliopsida > Rosales > Rhamnaceae > Ochetophila > Ochetophila trinervis. Next base: position 5,688 of record QANX01006883.1, read on the forward strand.
CATAATTAATACAATCGTTTGATTAAGTTTAATTCAATTGGCGCATATTTTCTTTTCTTTGAACTGTTATAAGTTTAAAGTGGCACGTTCGCGGACTAAAAAACGACTGATATAGTTCGAATAATAAAATAATTTGTTATAACGTCTACACATAAAAAAAAATAAAAAAAATAAATAAATAAAAATCAGTCATTTCAAATTGGACAGTGATGTAAATTATTACCAATAAACAAAAACACTATTAAAATTTATTATATTTTTTTAAAATTAAAATAAATTCTTACAAACCTAAAACAAAATAACGGTATTGTGGGGGAATAGATTAACTATATATCACAAAATTGTGAACAAAAAATGTGCCAACGAGTCTTAAAATAAGAGGGGTGCAAAAAGAAAAGGAATTTTGAAAAAAAAAAAAAAAAAACAATTATGATGATTGATGAAAACGAGACCTTCCTTTTCTACAAATGTTATATAGACAATTCAATTGAGAAGTTTTTTTTTTTAATCCCATCTCAGATTTCTATACAAATGTGGGGCTGCCTCAACAACAAATTGGTAGTGGTAAAATGGATTTGGGAGGGTCCTATATTCTCATGATCCTCTCCCACCTCTTTGCCTCTTCTCTTCAAGTGCAGTTGCTTCATTTAACATGTCAGCAGCATCCTTGTGCATGTCCAACATTGCAAGAGCTACCGACTGCATGTAAAATGCTGTAGGCCAGTCTGGATAAACACATTGAGCTTGCATTGCATCTCGAAGAGCAGGATCCGGTTGATCGCATAACAGGTAGCATAGGCTTCGTCGAGCAAAAACAGTTGGAGATACCATGGTTCCCACGTCTATAAACTGAGAAACGAAAAACAAAAGAATAAGGAAAAAAAACAATTGAACCATAGTCATCCCAATTACTAATTTCTATAGCAGCAATAAACCATTCAAAAAGATTGAATGGGAGAGAAATAACAATTTAAACTTGCTGAGCAGAAAAATTCTTATGCAAGGTCTGATAGAAACACTTGACAGAGTCATGACACATGATTTCATAACATTTATTTTCAACTCAGACATAGACTTTTATCTACACCAGAGATGGAATTCTACCTGGGAATAACAGTCAATGGCAGTTTTAAACTCTTTATCACGGAATGCATAGTCCCCACGCTTCCTTGCCTCTAGCATATCTCTCATTTGTTGGGTCCACTCTTGGAATGATAACTGAATCCATTAAAATTCATATAAATCTCTCAGCAAAGATTGAAAAACATGTAAATGCAAGACCTTGCGATTACCTCATTGGTTCCTTCATCATCTCTGTAATGCGTCATAACCAAGATCTGGTGGATTGCCGTGAGATCCATTCTTGAACAGGCCTCACCCATTGCAGAAAGGGGACGTTGTGGGGTTGCTGGGGCCTCTTCGTGCTTTGGAATTCCAAGCATGATATAAGACGGAACCTATAATCCAGTAGAACGGTAATGAGATTTCAAAATGAGACAATTTGATCCTTTACATAAGATTGCGGCCCCCCAAAAACAAATCAATCATACATGATCCTTATTTAGTAAAATTAAAATGGCCATTTTAAAAACAGGATAATTCTTCAAATAAGTAGACACATTGCTAAGAGAGTGCACTACTGTGATTGATGGGCAACAGCATGGCAAAGGCTGCTAAATAAAGTATGGAAGAGTTTTAGTTCAATATTGAACTTTAAAACATAAAGTTGATTATATTTAAAAAGTACTGAATTAACGAAATGTTCTAGAAACAGATTGAAGAAATCAAATGTGCCTACTTTTTCGTGTAAGATTAGATGTATAACTCAGAACTAATAAAGCAGAATGGATTGTGTTTAATTTTAACTGTCATATTAAAAATCCTACCTTAAATATATGAATTAGTAAATATTAGATGATATTATATATAAATATTTCATCCACAATTGAGAAAGGGTACAGAATACAGAGACACATGCTAAAAGTAGAGCGAAATTATGATGCATGAATGATAAAGCAAGTTTCGTCCAGAGGGCCTCAAAAGCTTGTGCACAACCTTTTTTGTATTAGGTGTATGCATGATGTACTCAATATGTCAGTGATTCACAACTAGCAGAGACCATATGCTTAAAAGCAACAATTACTGAAACCAGCAAAGTTATCAATTTACTCCTTGCTTCACCCAGGAAAAACAGATTCTGGGTACCAGCAGGACATTCTTTATAGCTCTAAGATCTACAGACAATCTTTTGAGCAGGACACAAGAGTTCAAAAGCTTTTCCAAGAAAGAAAGGAATGCATATATTGCAATGACAATATATGGTCTTGGAAACTATATCATGGACTAAATCTCAACACACAATTTTGATATCGTTCATGGGAACTTCCTATTACAATCCACTTTTATCCCTTGCCATCTTTTAGAGTATAAATATCTTTTCTCTTTCTTATTTTCTTTTTTTTTCCTTTTTCAATTTCAGTTTAACTTGCAACTTCATGGTTTCAACTGACAATTATAGTTGAAAGTTCAAAATTGCAAAGATGAAATTCAAAAGCACAGAGGAACTTATGTTTTGGAAAATGGCTTCCCCTTAATGAAAAGAATAAATTATGCAAAGTACTCAATAATCATTGAATTTTAGTCCCTACAATATCTTTATATTAAATACGTTGTTCTGAAATTTCAATGTAGTATATTAGAATTCTGTTCGTTAAATATATTGGTAGATACCTAAATTTTAAGCACAGCATCAAAACCAAAAACTATAAAGCCATTATGGAAAATATCTTAAACTTTTTGGAACAATTGTAAAAGTCACCCATGTATTTTGAGTCGTCAATTTGGTCCCTGAACTTTTTTAGGTAAAAAATGTCACCCTTAAACTATGACATAACCTCAAATAAATCCTTCTATTAGGTTTTTATGTTAGATGGCATACCCATAGGCAGTCTATATGGACAGCATTTAATTGGATTGTAATGCTTTTCTTAGAATTATTTAATTAAAAATATAAAATAAAACACAACGAAAATTACATTTTCTTTCTTTATCAATTTTATGCCAAAAAAACTCCAATTCGAACAGGTAGTCTCCATGTAAGATATATATACTGTCATATGGCCAGTTTTGCCAAACCCTAATAAGAAAACCTAACAAAAGGATCTATTTGACCTTATATCATAGTTCAAGAATGACACCTCTTGAAAAAAATTTAAAAAAATAAAAATAAAAATTAGGGATCATTTTAAAACTTGACCTAAAAGTACAGGGAAATTTTTGTAATTATCTCAAAATTTTGCATGAAACTTTATTAGAAGAAATGTTAATAAACATAGAGACTACTTAAAGAATGCTTGGCCTAAATTATTTTCTTTTTAGAGCAAATTTTTCCAAAGAAACTAAACAAATGAACGGTTCCAGCCACAAATATTCAACAAATTAAGTATTTGAAGACATTATTTCCAGTCATAGGTTTCCACCATCATCATATATAGTCAGCAAATCATTATACATGCAACTGCTCAAGCAATCAAAAGAACTATGGAAATCATTAATTAACTTAAGGAAACCACAAGTCCATATGTATAGTCCAAGGGCATACACAGAAACTGAACAGACAAGAACGTAGGTATACATACTGACTAGCATATCTAAAAGATAAAAGTAAAATCTCTTACATCAGATTTTGCCTGCAGTGGAGCAAGTGTTGCAACAAGGTCCTTTGTTTTAGGGCGCTCCCTAGGTTCATATTGCAAACACTGAGAGGCAAGATTAACAACCACAGTGGCTTCTTCTGTAGAAAACTTTCCCTCCAAATGTGAATCCATTAACAGAATGATATTTTTTTCCTTGATCATATCAAGAGCCTAAATACATGAGCGGAGATCATATTAACTCCAGAGTAACAAGTTATCACATAGAAACCAACACTGATTGATGTCATCATTGTCATGCTGCTTTAAACACTAGATTTGCAGAAAAATAAAGATGAATTTCCAAAGCATAGAAACACAGATGTGAAATATGATACTAGCTTATATGGCATCCCATCCAATGGTTAACACCGGATAATTCGAGAAACTTATATAACATGTTGAACAAAAGCAACAGTACTATTTTCTCCTGAAGCAACAGTACTTTTTCCTACATGATTTATACATGCTTGCCTATAAACATGTCATAATTGATGCCAAATATGCATAGCAACAACCCACTTACACGGCTTGGAGGAATGTGCTTTCCACTTAGCAGATCCAGAAGGACAGTACCAAAGCTGTAGATCACACTTTCTGGAGTGACCCTTCCTAAAATATAGAGATAAGGACATTGGAAATAAGAAGAAGTCAAATGAACAGAAGAAAAACATTCATGGAATCCAAATTACAAGACACCAAAAATGATAATTGTTACTTGGTTGACAGAATATGCATATAATGGACATTAAAGACTTTTAAATGAAACAATAAATCCTTTCAAATTAGAGGGACAGATGAAAAATAGTACGAGCCGGAAACTTAGATTGCATATTTTTTATCAGATTTATCAATTCCCTTATTGCCTAAATAAATTCACGAAAGAAGGGATAATAAACTAAAATTCCAACAAGATAAGTAATCAAACTGATACATAAATTCAAAATAGAGAAGTTATTACCATTTTTAAGGTACTCAGGAGGTGTGTAGGCAAGATTTGTGCTGTAACTTTTCCCATCCCTACTATTTTTCATCAAGCCAAAACATGAAAGACGTGGATCACCATCCTACGAATCCATTCAAAAACTAAGTAATGGCATAATATGATAATGGATGTTACGTAGATACTAAAAACCATACATGCAAATAAAACTGAATCGATAATAAATTTTGAAACAATACCTCATCAAATAGAACCCTGTAAGCATTTAAATCATGGTATAAAGGGCGGCCCTCTGTGCTACAATAATTCAATGCTTCAGCAATATAAATAGCTACTCTTAGACGCATCCCCCACTCAATAGTTTGATTCTCCCCTGACAAGAACATGAGGGCCCAAAAAGAATTCCAATCATATTTCCATAATTTGGAAGCATAAGAAAAGGAAAATTGACTCATCATGCAAAGCTTCAGAAAGAAAAACGAGTTATAGCTCAATTACCACGTACATAGGACACATAAAGTGATAAAAATTAACTACCAAAAACATGATGACTCTAAAACTAAACAGAGATGAGAGAAATTAACTGGACTGGTTACCAAATTTAGAGATAGATTATTGCTGTTCTAAGATAGGTAGAGAAATCAATTGATGTGTTTACTACATTTAGAGTTGGATTATTCCTATCCATGTCAGCACTTGCGAACTATAATTCTGTAAACCACATCATCACAGAAACTACAAACCATTTCAAAGCATCACCTTCCGACAACCCTAGGGATAATCAAGATTACATTTCAGTGTATGCTCACTGAAGGTTCCAAAAGATTTTGCATTTTTTAGGTTCTTCAAGAAAAAGGTAGCATAAAAAATGATTACTTGAGCTGAAACCAATTATAACTTAGGAATAATCAAGGCTAAAAATAGAGAGGAAACAGAAGAAGAAGAAGAAGAAGAAGAAGAAGAGGAGGAGGAAAAAAAAAAGAACATACAGTGGAAAAGATGCTTAGCGAGAGTATCATTAGGCATGTATTCAGCAACTAGCAGCCTCTCATCACCATCACAGCAATAACCAATCAAGTTAGCAAGCCTCCGATGCCTAAACTTCCCCACACCTCTTGCCTCCTCCTAATAATTAATATATATATATAATAAAATAAAATAAAAAAACGCACAAAAATTTAACAAAAAAAGAAACCCACATCAAGAGGAAACTTTCTCACCGCGAACTGCTTTGGATCCGGCCAAGCCAACTTGGTGAACTTCTTGACGGCGATCCAACGGCGATTCTGTAAACGGCCCTTGTACACAAGGTTAGGGGCTTTCTCACCGCCCTCAGAGACGATGAACTCGGAGCTGAAGTTGTTAGTAGCGGCTTTGAGGTCCGAGAAAGAGAACTCAGTGAAAGTAGAAGCTCCACCGTTAACTGGGTCGATTCCGACAGGGGTTGGAGGGTGAAGAACAGGGGTGTGGTGGGTTTGGTGGGTTTGATCTTTGTCTGGGTGTGTTTCTCTCAGAAATGATGATTCACAGCAACCCATCACTCTCTGTCTCAAACTGCTTAACCTTGCTTTGAGTTGGCGAAGCAATGGAAACTTTGAAACCATGAAAATGGAGGTTCAGCCAGTGGTGTTTTCAAAATTATAGAAAATTAAAGAAGAAGCTCAAAAAAAGAGAAAGAAAAGGAAGAGAAATAGCTGCGAAATTTTGCTTCTTCTTTTTTTTTTAAATAAAAAAATAAAAATTTGTTATATCTTCTTCGTCTGCGGTCCCTTATGGCACCTTATATGTTAACAGGCTTTTTGATCAGCTTTGGCAATGACGATTTTTCTCTGTTCTTTCTTACACTTTATTTATTAGTTTCCTTTTATGTTTTAAAAAAATAAAATTATTTTGTTAATAAATAATTGTTTATTATTATTTTTTTCAACAAAAATTTTGTTTTATTTGATAATTTACTGACATCTTTTTCAGTAACTATTTCCTTTTCAGAACTTCTTTGTCCAATTGAAATCTGCCACGTCTTGTGAAAGGTATTTGAGAATCGTATGATTGAATCATTTTCTCTGTTTGCTTTTCTTTTTTTCTTTTTTTTTGGTCTTTCTTTTTGAGATCCACCAATTTCTTTTTGAAATTTAACAATTACAATCAATTTGCAAGCAAAAGCAAAAAACATAATAACAAAAAACAAAAATAAGTTTTAACTGCAAAATGAAGATTTTAGTTCTTTGAACAACGAGAAATTGACTACTCTTTTCATCAAAAAATATATATATATGGTAAAAGGAATTAGTAATGGGAATGGTCAATATTTTATTGGCTTGTTTATAATATGAAAATTGACTTCAAGGTCAACATGTTTTCAATGAAAAATTTACTATTGAAGAGAGAACATGACAAGCTTATTGTCCAATTTTTTGATGAATAAGTTTACTGGTCCAGTGTGAGGCAGAAAAAAGACAAAATATGGAACCAGGACTCTACTTATTCATCAAAGAAAAAAAAAATTAGAACCAAGACTATA
>QANX01006884.1:0-14123 GCA_003254975.1 Ochetophila trinervis
AACTCATTTTATTATTTAGAAGCCAAGTCAAAATTGAATTTTTAAATTTATATAGGTTCTTAACAGTTACAATATAATTTAAAAAATGGATTCGAATTAACTAAATTTCACACGCAAAACGTGATATAATTTAAAATTGAAACCAATTATATACAGAACTTCAAGTTCAACTAATTTTTCATCTAACAAGTCCTCAAGTGTCAGAACCACTTTGGCCAATTTGCCTGTCCAATTGTATTGTCCTAGCTTTCTTCTATGAGCACACTTCTGTCTCAAATTAGGAGATCTATTCAATCAAAATTTTAAAAAATTTTGTGAAGTTAAAAAATTTAGGTGTATTCAATATAGAATTTTAAAAATTTTACAAAGTCATGAAGTATTTAATATGAACTTTTAAAATCTTTTAAAAAAATTATAAAAATTATGGGGGTATTCAATTAAAATTTTTTAAAAATTTATAAAGTTATGATGTATTTAATTTGTCAATAATTATTTAAGACTTTTATAAATGAAAAATTTTTGTAGACTTTTTAATTAAAAATGAAAAGTTTATGCTTATAAATTTTTTTTTTATTATCCCCTAAAACTTTTAAAAACTTTTTAAATGATTCTAATTATTTTATATTATTTTGGAATTATTTATTCTTTATCTCTCTTATTCTTCCTCTCTACTGCGGAATAAAAGTCTAACAAAAAAATTATAGATTTTTTATTTTGGAAATTATTTATTTATTTATATATTTATTTTTTATAAAAATGCAACTTTTGATTTATTTTTAATATATAAATATAACAACGTCTAATAAAACTGTATTTTGCTTTGAAAAAAAGGCCTAATGACTATTTTTCTTTATTTTTTCTTATGATCATTTACTTTTGCTAAATATGAAAAGTAGAATATCTAATATATTTTTAAATACTAAAAAATAAAGATAATATTCAATTTCAGTAAATAATTTTTGAAATAATTTTTTTTATTGAGGTATTTAATATTTTTATTCTTTTAAAAATATATTTTATTAATGTAAAAAATATAATTATACAACTATAAATATAATTATACAGTTATAAAGTCTGTGATTTAAAAAATNAAAAATTTATAATTAAAAAAATTATAATTTTTTTTTTTTAAATCTTGTTTGAATACACCATATTAGTCTCAAATTCTTCAAAGTCAGGGTGGTCCAAATTTGCTACATGTGACTTGAGCCTCGAAAACTCAATTAAGCTATTTTAGTAAAATTTATATAACAATTATAAAAAAAATCATATGTACATTCTCAATTATTTGGCCTTAGATTGTCAGTTGGTCAAATACCATAGATTTTTGTTGTTGTTGCTAAATTCAATACCATAGATTTATCACAAAATAATAATAGTAAAATAAAAAAGTCACGTGATTCTCGAAACCAATTTGACTCTAACAAGTAAGGAAACAATTGCTTTATATTATTATTCGCCAAAAAAAAATTGCTTTATATTTTTTGGTGAAGTCGGGTAGAAAAACAGTTACTGTTAAAATAGTGTCAATCATGATGGCACATTCATCCGCTCCTACAATTTTTCACACGTGACAGTTGAAAGGTGAATTGTTGGCTCAAAATATAGTTGTTATAAAAATAAATATTGTTATGAAAATTGCTATCTAAAAAATGAGAAAGTTTTATGGCCAAATTTAGGTTTTGGTATAACTTCTGGAAATTATTGTTGGTAAATACTTAGTATTGTTGGGTTTCAAAATTTATCTATTGTGATTACAAAATTTACCAATTAGCTTCATTGCTCCAAATTAAAATTGGTTTTAATTAATAAAATTAGATGATTTGATAATGATATGAGAACAATTGATGATTTTTATTTTTATTCAAAATCAAATGCCCATCTATTTTCTACAACTATATTAAATTTTAAAACACTTAGGGGGAAATTAAATAAATTGATTGAAAAATGTGTTTGGTAATTCTAATTGTTGAGCATTTGATGACAAAAAGAGACTCTTTTGGCTGGCCTCTAAGGTTTCTAGGTGTGACTATGCTTTAGATGCTGAAATAATGGTCATGAAATGGCCAACCGAGTTGGTAGAGAGGCAAGGCTGGGACGAGGTTTTATGGTCCACTGATTCAAAGTAGATGGTTGCGGAAGAACAAGTCGGTTTTGGATCCAGAAGGATAGAATTCTAGGCCTTTTGTTATCAAGATTAAGAGGAGATTTAACCTCTTTAAATGGAAACTTGGCTGGAACAGAAGAACAACAAATGCTTTTGCAAATGCTCTTGCTAAAGATACTCTCCAAAAGAATTTTGGTTTGGATTTTGTTTTTCATTCTATTTGTATTGTTGGTGATGATGTTGTGTCTCATCCCACCCTTCATTCTCTCTATGTTGAGATTGATCTTAAAGATAATTTAGGTGGTGATTTGTAATTCTCTTCTTAGAGCGTTTTTTTTTTTTGTACTTTAATGCAATGTTTATTCATAAAAAAATTAAAAAAATATATGCACCTTTGTGAGCCATTGTTTATTTTGTATTTTATTTGATGAAATTTACAAAACAATGAAAGAGCATAAAGATATCTAAAGCACCGATATTGTATCAATCAAAAGACATTTTGATGTTTAAATTAGATGATGCTTAAAATGTCAAAGAGCTATTAGGATTAACAATTTGGTCATGTCTATAATGATGCATATAATGAAGTATTTATAACCTTTTGGTATATTGTTTCGAACAAGGAAACCAACTTCTAAACCTCATAAACTAGGCCACAAAGTCATATTTTAGAAAATTAAGGTTTCTTGGTGATTATATGTTGAAAATGATATCATATCACAATTCTTACAAGTTGAGATATCAATTTCATTCAAGTGATAACCTCAAACTATCCACTGAAAAGATGATATTGGTTGTTCCGATAATAGAATAACTTTGGACATGTCACATAATAGTATTATAGTTCTTGACATTAAACTTGTAGACTTGAAAGATCACGCAGTTTGGTGTAGGTTTGGCATGGTTGAGACAAATCACAATCTGGACCCAAAATTTTACATGTACATACAAATAATTTAAAGTGATTAAAATAAATTATTTCTAATATAATCTTATATACTAGGCTAAATTGTTGTATAATTTAGTATTTTTTAATATTCATATATTAACTGGAATAGAAATAATAATTTAGAGATTTTTGACAAATTAAGAAGATAAAAATTAAACGGATAAAAGAATTTATCAAATTATTTTACCTATTATATATAAAGTAAACTAGAAGGTATATACCTAACTAATAAAGTATTATATAGAAAACTTGGATCGCAATGTACCAAAGTAAACATAATGATGGATTTCTACAAATATATTAAGTGTACCTTAAATAAAAGTGTGTTATAAAAGTATGCCTAACCTCTAACCTTAATTAATAATAATAATAATAAAAAGTGACTCTTAACTCCTTATGGAGAAGTTATCACTCTCAAAAAAATTTCAAAAAAAAAAAGGAATTATGAACAGTTTGCTTCCCAGTTCATGGTGAAGCCTCTCCTTCTTAATGAAGGCTATTGCTATTAACTCAAATATAGCTCAAAGGATTTTCAATTGCATCTCAGAGAAATATGGAAGACTTCCCTTCTCTCAATTTAGAGGCTGATACTGAAAAGGCTTCAAGAAGGTATGGTATAACGCTTATCGAGAAGTTACTAACCGAATAAAATGTCTCAACAAATGATGTCTTCATGGTTGTTAAAAGGATATGGTTCACAAGGGAAGCTCCGAAGGTGGAGAAAGTGGACAGAAACACTTTCTTATTCACTTTCAAATATGAACATGATAGAAACAGAGTCTGGTCTCGCCGACCCTGAACTATCCGTAAAGCTCTATTGCTGCTTAAAGAATGGAAGCCAGAACAAGCCATCAATGAAATCAATTTTAACACAACCACTTTTTGGGTACAAATAAAAGCTCTATTGCTACAATTCATGACAAAAAAAAATGCAGAACTCATCGGCAACCTCTTCCATAAACTAGTGAAGTTTGAATCCTTCACCAAAACTAATGTCATTGGTTCAAAATACCTAAGAATTCAGGTGGAGATGAATGTGCTAAACCCGATCCCAGTGGGATTCTTCCATAATCTGGGTCAAAGTGGTCAATGGATATCTTTCAAGTATGAAAAAATTCTAGACTTCTGCTATCAATGCAAGATTCTTGGACATGCGAGGGGAAGCTGCTCGGTGAAGGAAAAAGCAACACATAAAATCTTGGGAGACTTGTATGGCCCTTGGATAAGAGCTGAAGTGGAAGCAACCATCATCTTCGTAGAGGGAGATCAAATTAGAAGAGTGGAAAACAACAAAGATGAATATTTTGACAATTTTGATAAAGACACAAATACAGACCGGATCAACACAAATGATGAGGAGCGAATCCAAACCAATGGGGAGAATGACGGTGGCATGAACGACGGCGATAAGCGTATCCAAAACGATGGGGAGAACGACAGTGTCGTGAACTCTGATGAGAAGAGGCATTCGGAAAAGGAAAGCGCATATGCCAATGACTGCTTCCCTGTCGGTGAAGGGTCTTGTCAAAGGACAACCAAAAATCAAAAAACGAGGAAATTTGCTGCAAATCCGAAGGAAGTCCATACTGTAGAACCAGAAGCTGAAGCTGACGGTGGGCTCAAGGAAAAATCAATGACAGAGGAGATCCTATCCTAAGCGGCGCTTTTTGCAGAATTTAGGGGAAATGAAGGACAATTTAGGGCTGACAAAATACCAACTGATGGTATTCGGGACAGGGAGAAGCCATCGCTGAGTCATAATGCAGGTTCAGTGGGCCAGAAAAGGAAACATAACTTTTTGGAGAAAAGCCCAACAGACTATGGGCCTATTATTGTCGAATCTTTAAGGGTTGATACTGGGCTGATGATTAACAAGGAGTTGGGCCCGAAGGAAAAAAAGCCCAAAGGAAACTCACCGTGTGCAGGGGGCCTGCTAATTAAGATTGGAGCTTTTCCTAATTCCCCCTCATTCCTTCATTTGAAACTTAAGGAGATGGCCAGACGGAAAGGAACCACACCAACGGGAATCAAGAGCACAACAAATGTTAACTATAGAGTTCAATTGGGAAGGAAGGATATGGCCGAGGAGGCGGGCCTTACCACGCCCCCCACTCAGCCATGAAAATACTTTCATGGAACTGTCGTGGACTGGGGAAAGACACGACAGTTCATGCCTTAAAAGGCTATGTTCAAAATCATTCCCCAGATGATGTTTTTTTGTGTGAGACTAAAGCTTCGCTTTTCAGAATGGAAAAAAATAAAAAGAAAGATTGATTTTAACAAAATGGAGGTTTGGGAAGCTAATGGATGGAAGGGTGGTATTGCTTTGTTATGGAACTCAAGTATGGATTGGCAAATCATACATAAATCAAAATGGATTATAGGAGTGCAAATTCCAAACTTAGGATGTGACTCTTGGACCCTTTGGACGTGCTACTGCCCGGCTGATAGAAATGAAAGAGGAGAGTTTTGGTACATGTTATGCTCTCTTATCAAAGGTGGTTCACCAAAATGGGCATGTGTTGGGGATTTTAATGAAGTGCTGACTCAAACTGAGAAAAATGGTGGTCGTGAAATTTCTCTGAAATACAAGCTTAAGTTTTTTATGGATGAAATGCAGGGTGTGGATATCAGTTTTAATGGCAATGCATTTACTTGGTGTAATAGAATAGGAGGTCTTGTAAATATACGTGAGCATTTGGACAGAGTAATCACAAGTACTGAATGGTGAACCATGAATGAGAATGCACGAGTGACTGACTTAAATGCCTTTCAATCTGATCATGCTCCTATTGTTCTCAATCTTGATCATCCGAGACTCCCAAGACCTTTCAGATTCCAGGAGATTTGGCTAAGAGATCCTACTTGCTCTAATGTAGTAAAAAATGCCTAGAATGATAATACAAGTCAGATGAGAAGAATTTCAATTGGCAAAAGAATCATTAATACTAAAACGGCTCTAAGATTATGGAACAGGGATCATTTCGGCTTATGCAGGGATAGAATATCTGAGTGTGAAAAGAAAATCCAATGGCTTCAACGCTTTGACCCCATTGAAGAGAACATAATCCTTAAAAGAAGGGCTCATGATGATTTGAATGAGTGGATGGGGAAACAAGAAATAATCTGGAGACAAAAATCAAGAGAGCTCTGGTTGAGTGCAAGGGATCGAAACTCTAGATTTTTTCATGCCTCGACAATCACCAATAGAAGGAAGATCTTCATTTCCAGAATAAAAAATAATCAGGGAGATTGGCTAGATACTCGCAAGCGGATAGGTGAGTTCCTTGTTAATGAATTCACTAACTTGTTCAAAGCAAATATGATTGAGCAGGAGTAACGGCTGAGTGATTTTATCCAAATGGAAGTAACAAGAGATCAAAATGAGAGTTTGAGTAGAATTCCAGAGCGGAGTGAGGTCTTCAATGCTGTTAAGAGCCTCCATCCTATAAAAGCCCCGGGGCCGGATGGCATGTCAGCTATTTTCTTCCAACACTTTTGGAAAATGGTTGGTGATGATGTTACCATTACAATTCATAACATTTTCAGATTTGGAATCCTCCCTCAAGGCCTTAATGACTCCTTTATTGTTCTCATTCCGAAAATCTCCCAGCTTACCACTTTCCACCAAATCAGACTAATTGCCTTATGTAATACTTTGTACAAAGTGTTCTCGAAGATCTTTGTTAACTAGCTTCGTACCCTCCTAGGTAACCTCATATCCCCTAATCAGATTGCTTTTGTGCCTGGGCGCTGGATTGGAGAAAACTCCATCCTGATTCAGGAAATCACGCATTCAATGAAGATAAAGAAAAGAGCCAAAGGTTTTTTAGAGATTAAAATCGACCTTCATAAAGCTTATGATAGGGTTGACTGGAATGTGCTTTTGCAGGTTTTGGATGCTTACGGTTTTGACAACAAATTCAGATTATTGATTTTTAGATGTGTCTCCTCGCTCAAGGTTAAAATGCTTCTGAATGGTTCAGTTTTTGGCCAAATTCGGGTGGAAAAAGGAATTAGACAAGGGGATCCAATATCCCCTTTCCTTTTTTTTCTCTTCATGGAACTTCTCTCCCGCATGTTAGCGAGAATGGAAAATGATGGAGACCTTGAGGGAATTAAATTGGCTAGGCTTGCTCCTTCCATTACGCATCTGTTTTTCGATGATGATATTCTTATTTTCTGTCAAGCTTCAGCTGTCAAAGCGGGAAAAATCATGTCGTGCTTGGAGAGATTTTGTTCTTAGACCGGCTAGACCTTCAACAGCTCTAAGTCATGCTGTTTTTTCTCCTCAAATGTTCGTGGAAGCCTCAAAGCTGAGATAAAACAATGTCTTAATATAAAATAATTACACCGTGATGCCAAGTACTTAGGGAATAACATGTTCCCAAACAAGTCGCGGAGGAAAGACTTCGAAAATATCATCAGTAGAGTGAATTCTTGGCTTGAAGGTTGGAAATCAAAGCTCCTTTCTCAAACAAGAAGGGATGTCCTTGTTAAACATGTTTTATCTGTAGTGCCTCTTTATTCGATATCTGCAAATAAAATCCCTCTTAATGTTTGTAAAGAGGTGGAAAAAAGATCTTGGGTGTTTTTATGGAGAGGTAACGTGGAGGAGAAGAAAGGATGGGTCCCTATTGGTTGGAAAAATGTGTGCAAACCAAAATCTTGTGGTGGTTTGGGTATCAGAAGGCTGAGTGCAATGAATTCTGCAATGTTAGGGAAAATTGGGTGGTCTTTAGTGAAGGATCCGGACAAGCTCTGGGTGCAGATTTTGAAAGCTAAATATTTTCCTCATTCTTCTTTTCTGCATTGTAGAAGGAAGAAGAACACCTCTAGAGTTTGGCCATCTGTTTTGAACACCCAAAACACTTTAAGTAAGGGTGTTTATTTCAAGGTAGGGAAAGGCAACAACATTGATTATTGGGAGGACTCTTGGATCCCAAATTTTTCAAGTTTTAAACCCAAACCAAAGTATGAAGCCTCCTTGGAAAAACTCGGAATGGTTTAATACTTGAAAGATCAAAATGGTGGCTGGAACATTGCCCTGCTGCAGGATCTTTTCTACGATGAGTCGGTGAGAAATATTTGCAACATATTTTGTGCAAATTCAGATGAAGAGAACAATGTAATTTGGCTGAAAAACAAAAAACATATTGTTCTCTGTAAAATCCTTTTTTTGGATGGAGAATTGGGAAAGAGAACAATCGTCAAGGTGGTGGCTAAAGTTGTGGGGTAGTAATATTCATGAAAGACACAAATTTTTAATTTGGAAGATTGCGAACAGAGGTCTAAGTGTCAAGTCAAATTGGACTCGAAAAGGTTTTCAACTTCTCAAGGAGAAGTTTTTGCATGGCTGTCCTCACGTGGAAGGTGAAATACATCTTTTCTTCACATGTCAATTTGTTAAAGGTCTTTGGTTTACAACCCCTTGGGGTGTTAGGTGGGGGGATCAGATTGGAGAGGATATTCAGTCCTTCTTGGACATCATTTGGAACCCTCAGAGTTACTTTCCAATGGTGGGGAAGGAGCGGGAGGACTTCATTTTATACAGTGTGCTCATCATTAAGCGCATTTGGTGGGTGAGAAATGAGCTTCTATTTAAAGACACTCAACCTTATTTGGATGAGTCTATCATTTCTGTGAGACAGAAATTCCTGGAATACAAGCAAGGGCTTGCCAAAAAATCCTCACAGGGACATCCCTAGCTTGGAGGAAAACTTACAGAAGAGTTGGATCCCCCATCGGGATGGAATTCTGAAGATAAATACGGATGCCGCAGTTTGTGTTGGTGGTAGTTATTTAAGCATGGTGGTGTGTAACGATCGGGGAACTTTTATTAAGCTCACTCCTTTAAAGCTAACATTCAAGACCCTATTGTAGCAGAGTTATGGGCAATCCGGCAAGCTTTTTCCATCGGTATTAAAAATGGTTGGAGGAATGTGAGTTGTGAATTTGATGCAAAGAATGTGGTTCATTTGCTGAATTGTGACATCTCTAAATGCCACTAGACATCAACTACTGTGTTTAAGAAAATTTTACAGCTTAGTGGTTTGTTTGATTTCATAAATTTTTCTTGGTGCAATAGAACCTGTAATAGGCCTGCCCATGAAATAACTAAATGAGCAGTTTTTAATTGTTTTTGTGGTATGATCATAGAGGATTGTCTCCCTCATTTGATTATTGAACTTATTGCTAAGGAAAAGAGGTTTGTTCCCTCTATCCAAGCTTTGGCCCCCTTTTGGTTTTTTAATGAAACTTTTGTTATCTAGCAAGAAAAAAAATATTAATAATAATAAAATAGAATAAAAAAAAACCTCCAACCTTAATTTATGTTTTATAGATTGGGTTCAGACTGCATGCATCTTACAAATTAAAATTTATGTAATTATATAATATTTTATCTTTTCCAACTCTGCCATTTTATACATTATTCGATGCCACACCCACACTAACAAAAAGTGATTCCATTCTTTTATTTTAAACAAATAAGAAAAGGTTACCAAAAACAAAACAAAAAAACAAAAATAAGAAAAACATATTTTTATCTATTTAACCAACGCTATTGATGGTTTTAGAAAATGCCTACAATTTTTTAGCAAAAAATATGAATTTGTTATTATTTAACTAATACTAAAAATATGAATTATAGTTAATACCAATCAATTGAAATTCGTTGTATAAAATCAATTTTCACCATTGTTAATGCTAAAAATTGCACTACCATGTGGAATTTTGTGATTGGTTTAAAATTTACTTTAGGGCACCAATATAGTATATGTCAAAAACACTCTGATGCTTAAGTCAATGACTAAAAAATATAAAATTGGATAAACAGAGTGACTAAGAAATTCAATTTGCATAAGTAAATATTCAAATGTGTATCCCTTTGTTTTACCTTTTGAGATATTTATAGTAATTTTGTTTACTTGATTTAGCAAATAATCTGTGTATAGCTGATTTTGTGTGATTTTGTCATTTATATTTTATTTTGCTTGTTACTAACAGATTGTGCCGTTATTATATGTTTGAATTTGATTTGGGGATGATATCTCTCACTGACCATTATTATTATTAAAATTCCGAGCCAATTTCTTATTCAAGTGAGTTGGCTACTCGAATTTGTATGATAATTGAGATCATAATTGCCCAAGACCCAAAATTGTATGTGTCCATGACTTGGGTGAGTTCTTGAGTTGTATGTCAGGTCACCTGGCTGAGCTACCATATGTTAATGATTTATACCTGCACAACCATTCAACCATATAAAAGAATAAAAAAAATTATAAAAGAATTTTTTTTTCCTATACGTGTTTGAAAAACAGTTTTAAAGTATAATTGGAAGATATCTTCCTCACATTCATATCATAGTTTTGTTAATAACTAACCGTATAAATTCATAATCTTCTTCTAATTATTTTGCATAATACTGCCAAATTGAAAATTTAAAGAATAAATTAACATTAATAAATAATTAGGAAAAATATAATTCTTCAAGATATTAGTTGGAAGAGACAATTCCTTCTTTGTTTCTTCCTAAAGCAAGCCAGTAATTGTGTTCCAAAATTTGAAGAGTTTATATTTGTTGAGCAATTTCTCTAATTTATTAAAGCTCCAAGGAAAAAAAAAATGCCACAAGTTAGTGGTTTGGTGTCTACAAATTCATCAATCACTACAAGATTAAGTGACACATTAACCACTAGGATATCCTAATATGGTTATTTTAATTTTGAAAATAGTGTGGAGATAATATCTAAATTCTAATATTTTCAGCATTTTCGTTATATAAATAATTTATGAAAAACATGTGATAATTATTATTCCTCAATAATATTATATCTAAGAACTTTTTTTTTTTAGATATTTAAGGGGGATGAAAATGTATTTTGAATTTAAAGTAAAATAAAGTATGTTTCAAATCCAGAACTTCATAAATATAGGTGTAAGATATAATAACTAAACCAATTTCACTTAGCAGTATAAAAAAAAAGGCTAACTAGGCTAACTTCTTTGCTTAAATATAAAAGAAGCTAAAAGCATATATGTACATGCTTAAAAAACAAATTCATTACCAAAAAAAAATGCTTAAAAAACAAATTGGCGTAAACCTCAAATTATCTACCAGAAAATCTAATTTTGAATTTTGCAAAAATCCAAGAAAGAACCGAAGGGGTAAATGTTAGATCAAAACCGTCGATGCAATTATTAATTGACGAGTGTCCATGATGTAATGAGAGTGCCCTACTTGGTTCCCTTGATAGGAAGCCAATCTATCCGGCCAAATTTCCATGTCATATTCGCACGAGAATGAGGTTGTTCTAGATAAGAGTTAGATTTGTAGCATTTTAGCTTACCAAAAATAAAAACTCTTCCTCTCTTTTTTTTTTTTTNTCTCTTTTTTTTTTTTTTTTTGGAAGTGGTAAAATATTTATCTTTTTTGTTATTAATATTTTTTTGCAAATATTTGTGTCCCTTGGTTCGACCGTTTGATTTAGCAAAAGTTGAAAAAAAGAAGAAGAAGCAAATCTTAACCCTACTACATACCAAAATCTGCAAAATTTAATCGGGACCATATTCTTATCTTAATGTATAATACATACAAAGTTAAACGTAGTTTTCAATATGAGAACTTGTGCTTTCTTTTTTATGTCTACATCTCAAGGTTCATAAAACAAAGGAAGACGCACAAAGAGAGAGACCCATCACAAAATGGGATATCACTTTGAAATCTACCAAATCAACCACGTCGGATGCAATTTATTTAAATATATTGATGAGATCCAATATTCAATATTTATAATATCTATGTATATAAGTCTATTTATGATACAAATATCCACGAATCATAGTTAATAATTTACTATCGATTTCATCATTAAAATAATTTATTACCAATTAAAATAGTTATTTATAATAAATTATTAGTGATAATTCGTAAATTAAAAATTTATAAATATTTACACTATAAAATTTGTATATATATATATATAATTGATTTCAATTTTGCAAAATGATTTCAAATTTTATGTGTGCATTGTGCATGACTATAAATATCATTGTGCTCTGGATATTAATCATATTAGATAATTAAAATTTGAGATGCTTGAGTTTTATGAAAAAAAATGAATTACCAATTATGTTATTAATATTAAGTATCATATATAATCTTATATCAAAGAAAAATGTAAAATTTCATCAAAGATGGGCCAGAAATGTATGTCCAGTGTAATGAGGAGGAAGTTCACCATCCAATCTGTTCATAATATGCAAAATTATGATATTACTTAGTCTTGGTATTGCATGCGTTAATGAAGATTAGATAAACTACCATTTTCCATGAGCTTTTTTTATTTTTATTTTTCTCCCTAATGAAGGATATTGCAACCCAAACTTTTTAATTCTAGCAAGAAAAAAAGAACTACAGATTAGAGGACTAAAACGTTGCACAAAGTCTACAAGTCAAAGCAATCCAAAGGCCATAACATGTAAATAAATATATATATTTTTTTGACGAATTGCATGTAAATATATATATATATATTCATATGGATATTCAAAATTAATGTGTGTATATATATATATATACACCACAATCATTTTTATAATTGATCAAGCAACATCAAGTACAGAAAAAAAATATTTTTGGGTCCTAAGAGTAGGGAGGATTATCAGTTTTACTTACAAAAAAAAAAAAAAAGGAGGATTATCAGTTTAATTATGTAATAGACACTAAGCCCAGACTACACCATGGAAATCCTAAAACTCGAACACTTAGATTTCATAAAGTCTTCAATGGTAGTTTTTTTTGTTTTTTGATTTTATAATATATGAAATTGTTTAGGACTATTTTTAAATCAAAATAATAAAAAAACAACAAAAATAACATAATAAATCAATTTTAATATTTTTATTGCATTTGTTGTTTTAAAAAAAAATTAATTTAAAACAGTTTTAAACAAGTCAAAATACTATAAACCAAAAATAAAAAATAAAAAAAATTCACAGCTGGACTCTATACGGTTCCTAAGTGTTGAGATTTATAGAGCGAATCTTTAGATGTGTATATATATATATATATATATTGCTTTTGAATAATCTTTGTTTTTTGTCAATCCTACTTTTTCAGACCGCCCAATTAATATAGCTGATGTAGTGTTCTCTAATGCTATGGGCTTTTTGCAGGTTTTTTTTTGCTCTAAATGCAAGTTTCTGTTCACCAAAAATAAAATAAAATTGAGATTTGTGTTTTAAATACTGTGTTTATGAATTATGAAAGGCAAATTTGATTTCGTTGGTAATGGTATCTTTATATATATCATCTCACTAGGTCCATAAAGATATATATTAATGTTTGAGAGAAAGTGATATACAATGACATTCGTTAACTATTCCTTTTTATATGTGAATATGCCATTGTTTATGAATTTTAGCCAGTGCAAAGGCTCAAAGTTTTGTGAATTTTTAACCCTTTTCAACCTGAAAAATACTTGAAGGTTTTTTTTTTTTTTTGGGAATTAGGTACCACCTATGTTTGGAAGTACTTGGAGTGCACTTCCTTTTGGTAATATAAAGCATTTTGGGTTTTTGATGGGTAACGATGTATCTTGACAAATGGGTATCCAATACTGCGATGGTGAACATTAATTTATAACCAAATGCACGCAAACTTGATAAGAAAAATTAAATGTCAAATGTTAGGACTAATCGAAGCAAATTAGCTTGCTTATTAGTGGAAAATCTTTTTTTTTTCATGTAATTAAATAGAGATGATGATTTGTTCTATCATTTCTATTTATGTGGAAATTTTCTCTCTAAAATTATAAAGAATTCTCGATTAAATGAGAAATCAAATTTATTATTTAAAATTGAAGTATAAACATTGCAAAATTATTATTTAAGAAAATTAATTTTTTTAACATTTTTTATATATATTTTTAAATAAATAGAACAATACAGCATAATACAGAGATATATACTATGTTGCGGAGAATTTTCATCTTATCTGTCTCCTATATAAATAGAAAATATGATGGAGACAGAAAATAAACAAATTGATAAAAAAAAAGA
>QANX01006884.1:14474-25369 GCA_003254975.1 Ochetophila trinervis
TTTTGTGACAAAAGGAATAAGTTTCATTGAAATCAAAAAGGAGGCAAACATATTTTAGCCGGCCTGAATTCTGCCTAAAGGAAGACTCCTTTTATCAAGGTTTTGGCAAACAAAAAAAAAAAACTAGAAAAAATATTATGTCGCACAAGGCCAGCAAACTCATTGTCTGCTGCCCATTGTGCAACCATGTGAGCTAGCCAGTTAAATACTCGGCTATACCACCCAAAACTGATATTATCAAACGAACTACATAGGTTACGAATTTCTTTAAGGATCGGCTCCATCACCTAATGGAGGTTCCCAACATTTTCACCATTCAAGCACTTAATTATTGACTTCGCATCGGACTCACATCTAACGTTCCTCCAACCATTTCTCACACTCAGCCTAATGGCTTCTCTCACAGCCGACATCTCAGCAGTCATGGGATCCCCATGATAGAACTTTAAAGCATAAACCTCAATAATCTCATCTTCAAATTTCGGACACCGACCCCTAACGTGCTATCATTCCCTCTCATTGCAACATCTGTATTTATCTTTATGTAATTTGTTGGAGGTGGCTACCATCCACCTGTGAACTCATTCTCACTTTGTCTCCCTTCTATGACATCCATCTTCTTAAGACTCTGTTTAAGTTCCTTAAATCTACCTCTCATGATTTGAACCAAATCAACCAGCGACACATTAATATCTCTGTGGCATATTTCATTCTGAGTCCACCATATGTGGTCCATGATGGATGCACTATAGAGAATGAACTATTCTTTCTCCTGTTTTGAAGCTTGACCTAAGAAGTCAGGATTCCAAATCCGAGTCAGATAGTCATTTATATTTTGGCTTGGATTATGTTCCCAATGGATGCCCCACGGTGATGCGAACCAGAGGGCTTTAGCAAACGGGCATGAGAAAAACACATGCACTTCATTTTCAATACTTTAACATCCATGCAGACATAACATATCCTCCATGCGAATTCCTTTTCTGGCAAATGTTCTGTTTGACATTAAGGTCATGATGGGCAATGTTCCACAAAAGGAATTTATGTCTTTCATGTATTTTGCTATTCCAGAGTTTCCTCCACCATGAGTTTGATATATCTCTGCTCCAGTTGTCCATCCAATAGAAAGACTTAACCGAGAAAGCTCCATTTCTGTTTCCCAACCATATCATTTTATCATTTTATTTATTGTCAGTTCAAAAAATTCAGCAAATATCTTTGATTGAGTCCTGGCTGAAAAGCTCCCTTAGCAAACTCAAATTCCAATCACCATTTGAATTCTTCAGCTGATGCACCATGTCCTCTTTTAACATCATATCCTCATTCCTTGGTGTCGGTTTAAACCCAGGGGTATCCGGTAGCCACAGATCTTCCCAAAAATTAGTATTGTTTCCCCTCCCCACCTTGAAGCATAATCCTAGTTTTAGAGTATTGCAAGTATTTAGCATCGTCGGCCATAGCTGGGAGCAATTCTTATTTTTCCTACAATGCATGAAAGAGGAAGAATGAAAACATTTGGCTTTAAGGGCTTTTATCCATAATTTATCCGGATCACCAATCAAGGACCATTCTATTTTCCCTAACATGACTGCATTCATGACACTTAAGCTTCTCATGCATAGATCACCACTGCTTTTTGGTTTGCAAATTGTTTTTCACTCCACTGGATTCCATCCCTTTGTTTTGTCTCCACTCCCTTTCCAAAGGAAAGATCTAGATTTCTTTTCAATTTCCTCACATGTGCTGATTGGTATCTTCCCCGCAGTTATGGAGTAAAGGGGAATGTATGTGATGACATGTTTAACAAGAGTGTTTCTCTCGACTTGCGAAATAAGCTTTGCCCTCCATCCCTCAAGGCGACTGCAAATTTTGTTTTTGATGTGCTCAAACTCCTCATTTCTTCTAGCACTCGGAATAGGTTGTTGCCCAAGTATTTTGAGTCCCAAGCCAACTCTTTCATGTTTGAGGTTGCATTTGATAGCAACCTTTAATCCACTACGAATGTTACTTGAGAAAAAACAACCGGATTTGTCTGAGCTAAAGCTTTGTCCTGTCCATTAACATAATTTTTTCAAATAATTAATGATTTTATTTGTTTGATACACATATGCTTTGCAAAAAATAAGGATGTCATTCACAAAAAATAAGTGGGTGATGGCTGGAGCAATCCTTCCCAATTTTATCCTTTATATTTTCCATTCTATTGATCATTTGAGAAAGAAGTTCTAGAAATAGAACAAATAGAAACGGAATAAAAGATTCTCTTGTCTTATTCCTTGTTCTCTAGGGATGTCGAACCAGATATTGTATTTAATTATATAATTTGAGTTGTTTATAAATAAAAAAATTATAAATATTATTTTTTTAAATACAGAGTTAAATATTACTAAAAAAAATTGTTATAAAGTTATTTATCCTAATTTTCAAAATTTTAAAAAAAATATAAGTTTTGAATCAAAGTTTATGAAAACAGAAAAAAAAGAAAAAGAAAAAGGAATAGCAATTCCTTTGACTCCTTGGATTTTCTAGCACTTTTTCTTGGGCAAAAATTTGTTAATATTAATTTAATTTGGTAGCAACAAATTTGTTCAGTGGATTGATTGGGTGATGCATAAAAGAAAAGACATGTGTGATTGTGATTATTCAGAACAAGGGAAAAGACACTACTTATCCACCGTCCGATCAGCCTTCTCGAAAGCATATGAATTTTCATGCGTGTTCCAACTAGAAATAGAACCACCGAATCAGATCCAACGCACACATCATACTTGGCCCCACCACTGTTTTTTTTGGTTAAATATATATATATATATATATTTATACTTGGCCCCACCATATTACATACACTAATCTGCAACTTTTTTCTCTCACCGCCACGTCATCATCATCGATCATCACTCACACCCAATCCTTCCCCTCTGAGTATCTTGTACAAATATTTAATTTTTTTAAAACAATTATTTTATCTCACTCTAATTTTATGGTCAACTAGGGCGGCTTGGGAGGTTTTTAGTGATTTTCCTTTTTTTGTTATTATTATTATTATTATTATTATTTGTTGTGCCCTTCCTTGGTGATGCATGCTTTTATTTTTTATTTTTATTTTTTGGTTAATTTTTATTTTTTCTGTTGTGATTTGAATCGACAAATTAACCGTAATCGACTAATATTTTGAGTCCGCTCCCGTACGCTGAAGACCAAAGTCCGAACCTCTCCTATTGGCGGACGCCAGACCTTATTCCATTCCAGTTCAGTCCCGCCTCCTCATCCACGCGTGAGGTTACCTGCTCCACCGGTCACCTCAATCCCCTTACTCACCTAACCGGTAACCTTTCTTACCTTTCCACTTTCCATACCGGTTTCCAAGGACTTCTAAAATGTGTGTAAGAATAGAGTCGAATTGTTCCTCTACTACAAATACTAGCATTATAGCTGACGTGTTAGTTGCTCTCTGTCAAGGCTGGATAGTTTTGTCTTCTCGAAAGGATTATTATTCCAAATTTTTTAAGTGGATAATACTTAAAAATTCGAATAAAGTTGATAATCTGAGATCTTAGTTAATATTTTGGTGCAGCGTCTGTAGGTTGCAGATATACTTTATTTACACAGAGTACACTGAATTTATTCCTCATCAGAATTTAACTTTCATGTAGGATGAATTTAGGATGAATTTCTATGGAATTTGACCCATAGACAGGGTTAAATTATTACAACCGAGTGTTTGGTTTGTCTATTTATTATTTATTTTACTCTCGTACTATCTGCCAATCATAGCTCACCACCACAATCCACGTGGAGAGGACTAGCGCCTGGATTTACCAAACACAGTGTTATCTTTACCCGGAATGACGTATGTGTCCACTGAAAAAAGACGTGGCGCGATGTCTATGGATGGAATAAGAGCAAAGGACGTAGCAGAAGAATATTCAAAACTGCATACTCAGTGCGCTTGCCTTTTTCTTTAATTTTTTCTTTTTCATCTATTGGATAGGCGATTTTATCAAAACACAGAAAACCTTTATTATTTTTTTAAATAATTAATAATAATAATGTTGTTCTTTCTTTTTTAATTTATTTCATAGAGAAAGCGAAGAGCATAGGAATTGGAGATGGAAGAAGGAAAAACAAAGCTCTCGTTTCCGTCACTCTCTGCTCGCAGACAAAGAAATTTTCTCGCAGATTTTCTCGGTCCAAACACTCGCTAAAATAAACTTCGAAGCTCTAGATCTGCGTCACTTTCACAGTGCCTGAATGGCTCTTGCTTTGCTTTCTTAGTTGGAAGATTTGGTAAGATTCGCTTTGATCAAAACTAAACCCTATATGCATAACACTTTGGATTTTCTTTTAGACTTGGCTTTTACTCTCTTGTCTACTCGATCTTCAAAACGATACCTTTTTTTTTTTTTTTTCCTTTTCACTATCTTGCTGTTCCAATTCTCTGATCATATGGTGAACGATTTCTCTCTCTCTCTCTCGCAGTTTAGCTAAATATAGGTACTGCTTTGGCTCGGAATTAGACTTGCTGAATACCTGATCCGTGCTTTTCTTTCTTGAAAAAATTTCACGTACTCCTAGACTGTGTTTCTTTTTTGGTTTAAGCTATCATTTTTTGTTGTTCTTGTTTTTTTCTCTTCCATTTTTGTTAATTTCTCTGTTCTTTACTGTCATTCCATTATTTTATTTTTAATTTAGGAAAGATAGATCATGAAGATTGTTCTTGCAAGTCACCACATCGACTGGTTAAATTTTTATTTATATTACGTTTTTTTTCTTGTTCAAATGTTGAGTCTGTCTCCAGTTTTGTTTATGTTGATTTGTTTTGTTCGTCTTGTTCCAGCGGATGGATTTTGGTTTTGCCTTAATATTTTCGTGGTTGCTAAAATACTGTGATAGCACAAGAAAATTCGATATGTATCATCTTATTGTTTGTTATGTTTTTGTTTCTCTGGTAAAAAATATGTTTAATTTTGAAGTTAAAATTTTCCATTGAGACGGCTTAATTGAATGGGTGTTCATGTCTGCCAGGATCTCAAACAATAAAAATCGCAAATTTAGATTTTTTTTTCCTTCTTTTCCGTCGGATTTTTCTACTCGTCCAAACAGTGGTGCCAACTTTGGATGACTGTGAAAAAGGAGAAAAACTTGCTTATTCTGAAGCTGTGCAATAAGTTTCACCTTATTTCATCTTCTTTGACTTTATATGTTTCTCTTCCAATTTGCCAAAAGAAAAATATGTAGATTCTCTTTCTGGTATTGGGTTGATACTAAAATGGAGTAACTTGTCACCAACGTAAAAAAGTAAGTCTCAGACACATAACATGTCTCTTACAGCCGCATGTTCTCTGCCATGTTTGGACCTTGTAAATTGTATCGAACGAAAGAAGATGCTTGTAAAGTAGTACGGATACCAAGTATGTTTCTTCTCTTGCCCTAAATTTGCAGAAAACAAAGTATAGATTGGAATAGAATACAAAATGGGAATAAGAACTAATCAAATGATTTGGTTCTCTAATTCCCACGGAAAGGATTGAAAGTATCACTAGAGACCTCAGTTTATAGATTCTTCCAAAAATATTCCTTTTTTATAGTTGCAAAGTTTGTACTGTGTTTTACAGTTATTTTCTTTTCTGTGCTAACATATAAGTGGATATTCTCTGTTCTTAAAACTTTTCCTTGACGCTTTAGGGATTCCAATTTTAAACCCATTATTGTATAATGAATTTTTTAGGATGATTTCTATTTTGGTTCTAATCGTACATGTAAATGTGATAGATATTTATTCAGAATTCTAACTCTTTTCCTACTGCTTTTTTGTTTCAGCTGGATGTCCACCCAATGAAAGCATGTGCTGTGGATCAGAGCGGCTGAAACCTGTATTGTCTTCTGCACCGTCTTCTATTTCTTTTGAAGAAACTAGAGTCTCCAACATAGCCATGAATCACTTGACTGTTGAAACTGAAGATGTTTTTGCCAGTTTGCTCGAGCTTGCAGCTAACAATGATTTTGAGGGCTTTAGAAGATCAATTGAGTGTGACCCTTCCAGTGTTGATGAGACTGGTCTATGGTATGGTCGCCAAAAGGGCTCTAAACAGATGGTTAATGAGCAGAGAACCCCATTAATGGTCGCTGCTACATATGGTAGTATTGATGTCATTAAACTGATTCTTACTTTGTCATCCGCTGATATAAATCGAGCCTGTGGATTTGATAGAAGCACTGCACTTCACTGTGCTGCTTCTGGTGGAGCAGTGAATGCTGTTGATGTTGTGAAATTACTTTTAGCAGCTGGTGCTGATCCTAATTCGATTGATGGCAATGGTCATCATCCTATTGATGCAATTGTTGTTCCTCATAACCTCCAAGAGGTCAAAGTAGCACTTGAAGAACTCCTCAAGACTAGTGGCTCTTCTGTTGAAAGAACTTTGACAATTCAAACAAGGACTTTGAATTCAAGTTCTCCACCTTCCTCCTCAGAAAATGGGTCTCCATCTGCTTCAGATTTCATTTCTTCACCAACCAAGTTTAAGTTTAATGATATTCCTGTTTCTTCTATGTCAGAGAAGAAAGAGTATCCTATTGATCCATCTCTCCCAGATATCAAGAACAGCATATACTCGACAGATGAGTTTAGAATGTATTCATTCAAGGTGCGGCCTTGTTCACGTGCTTATTCTCATGATTGGACTGAGTGCCCCTTTGTCCATCCAGGAGAAAATGCTCGAAGAAGGGATCCAAGGAAGTTCCACTATAGCTGTGTTCCTTGTCCTGATTTTCGGAAAGGGGCTTGCAGACGTGGAGATATGTGTGAATATGCTCATGGTGTTTTTGAGTGCTGGTTACACCCAGCTCAATATCGAACCCGACTATGCAAGGATGGTACAAGTTGTGCTAGGAGAGTCTGCTTCTTTGCCCATACACCAGAGGAACTCAGGCCGTTGTATGTCTCTACTGGTTCTGCTGTTCCCTCTCCTCGTTCAGGCAATTCTGGTGCTGCTGCCATGGATTTTGCTGCTGCAATGAGCCTCTTACCTGGCTCTCCATCATCAGTGTCTGTCATGTCTCCTTCACCGTTCACACCCCCAATGTCTCCATCTGCTAATGGAATGTCACACTCCTCTGTGGCTTGGCCACAACCCAATGTCCCAGCTTTGCACCTACCAGGCAGCAATTTTCAGTCTAGCCGATTAAGATCGTCTCTTAATGCAAGAGACATTCCTGCAGATGATTTTGATTTGATGCCCGAATTTGATGTGCAGCAACAGCAGCTCCTAAATGAGTTATCCTGCCTTTCTCAAAGTTCTTTAAATTCCAACTCTGTGAACCGTCCTGGTCGGTTGAAAACCCTAACCCCTTCAAATCTTGATGATCTATTTTCTGCTGAGAGCTCTTCTCCTAGGTACTCTGATCAAGGATTGCCATCTGCTGTTTTCTCCCCAACTCATAAATCTGCACTTCTCAATCAATTTCAGCAACAGCAGAGCATGCTTTCTCCAATCAACACGAATTTCTCCCCGAAAAATGTTGACCATCCTTTATTGCAGGCTTCTTACGGGGTCCCATCCTCTGGACGGATGTCTCCTCGAAATCTAGAACCTATCTCACCAATGAGCTCTCGGATGTCAATGTTAGCTCAACGAGAGAAGCAGCAACAGTTCCGTAGTCTCAGCTCTAGGGAACTAGGCTCCAACTCTGCTTCTGTAGTTGGTTCTCCTGTAAATTCTTGGACAAAATGGGGATCCTCCAATGGAAAGCCAGATTGGGCGGTTAGTACTGATGAACTGGGTAAGCTCCGCAGATCATCCTCATTTGAGCTTGGGAACAATGGAGAGGAACCTGATCTATCATGGGTTCAGTCACTTGTCAAGGAATCTCCAACTGAAATGAAAGGAAAGTTAACAGCCCCTGTATCAGGAGTTGCGGCAAATGCATCCTCCAATGACGGTTTGAACTTGAATTCCCAAATGGAATCAGTTGATCATGCTGTGCTGGGAGCGTGGCTCGAACAGATGCAGCTTGATCATCTTGTGGCTCAGCAAAACTGAAAACCAGTTTTAGTCAGCCCTGAGGTAGTTAACAACAGAAAGGTTTTGGTAAATAACATAATGCCTTTTTTCAGATTTTTGTTGGCGGTGGGTGTGGAAAAAGAAAGTAACAGTAACAAGGAGGAAAACAAATGGAGAAAGAAAGTCACTTTGATGAAGAAAATTCGTTTTCATCATTCATTATTACCACATAAGTTTGTAAGAATACCCCTGGGTTATAAAGTAACCCAGTCTAGGTGTCTTTTTGTTTCTAATATTTTCAAAAATTTAGGTTTATATGATTGTCATTTTTTTCTTCTATGATGAACAACATGTTCCATGAATATGATTAAAACTCAAATGTTCTATGATCGATCATTCCAATCTTTTTCCTTATAGTTCATTGTCACCTCTGGTTAAAATTAGGAGTGTCCTGATATTTTCTTGAAGAGTTTATGTTGTATGGATCTGGACTTTCTTGTCCATTTTCGGGATTCAGAGAGGATGTTATTCAATGGCCTTTTATGTAATTTAGAATTTAGTAAACTGGAAATGCCAGTTGGGAAAAACAGGATGGAGAAATTATGATCCTTCCATGTAACATTCAATTGCACTGCTTTCTGTATTAGTAATATCTTTATTTTTTGGTTATTGATTGCTCTTCTATTTTATATGATTCTAGTATTATCCTTTTTGTATATTTTAGTGATGGTTCTGAGTGGGGGGTTGATTGTAATTAGTAAGGCATGAGGAGCTGTGCTTTAATGGTGGGTTCCAAATAGTGGTGGCATATGGGATTGTTGTGGAATGTTGATGGAGAAAATGGTTATTTTAATGGACTATTTCTATCTTTGTGGAATAGATCAGATGCCAAATCACTTTTTTAATGCCTTGGGACTATGACTTCTTTTCCAAGGTTATGAATCGTGCTTTTGAAGAAAATTTGGTCTTGGTGATGACTAATTTGGATTATTTTTTTTAGTTTTTCCAAACTTATGATGATGGTCTCTTCTTACCAATAAAATAAGCATAGTCAGGTGACAAATTGGTACTAGTTTCTAAAGATTAAACATTAGTCTGCTTAATGCTTGTGGAAAAAATGTATCAATGAGGTGATAATTTCCTTTATACAAGTGAAAAAGCAAATTAGAAGAAAAGTAGTTACTTTATTTTGCTAAAATCTGAAAAATTAGTGAGAAATATAGGGAAAAAGAAGCAGTTGAAAGTTACTGAAAAAAGAATTTGGGGATCCTCCTTTCGGTAGGTGGGATTAATCGGTGATTCTTTTTATTTTATTTTTATTTTTATTTTATCTTTGAAGATTTCCCAAAACCAAAAACTTATCAGAAAAGAACTTGGGCAAGAGGTTCTTTTTTTTTTTTTTTTTGATGAATGGGAAAGAGGTTCTTGAAGCGTAGCGAAAAGCGACATAAGAATATATCATGGATATGAACATGTTCTTTGTTTTTCAACTTTTTGATAAAGTGAAAAGTATCAAATGGATGTGTTTTTCTGGTTTGGTTGACAAGCCATTAGGTATGTTTGGTTGTTAGAAAGCTTTGATTTGGACCCGGAAAACAAATCAACAGTTTGAGAGGAGAAATAAAATACAAAAATAGTTGGTAAAATTCTCTCTCTCAATTTTATTTTTTAATTTGTATATGCTTTTTGTCAGAAAGGATAGGAGAAAATAACATGGCATCAATTGCTAAAATAAAATAAAATAACATGGCATTTGACACTAGGCAGTTAGAATTACTTGGCCTGTTTTGTCCCTTGTTTTATATATTCTATTTTTTTTTTGTCCACTCAATGAAATAAAAAAAAAATTACTCTGCCATAATTCCCTCATTGAAAAATTAAATAAAAACACATTCTCTTTCTTTGATTTTTTTTCTTTCTCTCTTTTATATTCTTTTCGATCTGAATTTTAAAAGTCTAAAGAAGGATAGGCCATGAGGCAGTCCATTTTCAATTTTAGAAAACCACAATTAGTTAGATTTGAGATTTTGGTGAGTTGGTTTTTTGATGGAAATTTTTTCATTTTTACCCTCCTAATGATTGTTGTGCCAAATGGGTGTTCTTAGTCTCTTAGAAGTTGTTAAACTATATGTATGCTTTCAATTCTCATCCAAGGGAAGGTAGGTTATCTATGTAAAAATTACCTCAAAGCTCTGACAAAGTCAAAAATTTAGCGGGTGGAATGTTTTCATGAATGGAAGGTTATGTTTCGACTTATGGATTGCATATTTAGCTCAACATCCATGCTACTTTAGGACCCTAATATGCACTTTTTTTTTTCTCCTTTACTTTTTTTGGTAAAAGAGTGGCACATTTCTTTTTTGACGAATAGAGTGGCACATTTCTTTTTGACGAATAGTGGCACATTCCTTGGAAATGAATGTATCTCTTGCAAACAATTGATGTTAGAACTAAAAAGATAATAACATGTTACTGAAAACATCAATCCCGAGAAAAACCATCTACAACAACATAATTGTCTCTTATCCCAAAATAGAAGAAAATTAGAGAAAACAGAAAATGCACTTTAAAGTTTAAACTGAGAAATTAGATGAGTAAAAAGTTGGTGGTGTATAGGTGTTAGCTGTAACCATGCTTTTTGTTGAAAGCTACAAATTGAGATTTTGGTAACCAAATTATTTTCTCCAGTTCGAAACAATGAAATTGTACCCATTATCAACAGTTTGCATCTTTGAACGAACCCAATTGTTTCCTCAAATAGAAAATAGTTCGTTTGTGAAGAATAAGGTCTCTCATGTTATTGCATAAGCTAATTAGATAGTTATTGATTAGTAGAGTCATTCTACTGCCATTACGTCTTTAAATAACTGTTTTATGGTCGTTATTTATTAG
>QANX01006886.1:0-25820 GCA_003254975.1 Ochetophila trinervis
ACTAATGTAGAATATATAATGATTAAAATTTTGAATAAAAAAAATAGCATCCTACCATACCAAACAAATAACCGGTCATAGTTTTTCAAAATTAAGAATTCAACTAATTTAGAATATGTAATTATTACAAATTTGACTAAAAAAAATAGCATCCTAATATACAAAACAAATAACCATATCATTACTATCAGCAAAGACACTCACATGAAATATTAGATCTATATGGTTGGCATGTTAACAATTACATGCAAAATTATCAAGGAGATGTGCCTTCTGATCAATATTTCTCTCAATATAGAACTAGAAATGAGGATGAGGAAGAGAGTGAAAATTTTCAACCACCAAGAATTTCTATGTGATATTGACTTATATTTAAGTAATCATGTACTTGTATTATTATTCTGATTAATGAATAATTCATTACTTAATTAATAATATTTTTGTTTCTATCAGTGAGTACTATAAATCTCTTAATTATGATAAATATGATTTCCACTCAATATTTTTTCAATTTTTATAATTAAATTGATAAAGTATCTAATAAATAAGCATATCCTGAAGTTTCATCAAAAATTTCCGTCATTTCTTTTGTTTTTTTATCGATATCGATATTTTGTCGATATTTCCATCGATATTTCCGTATTTTGAACCTTCGATATTTCCGTCGATACCGATATTTTCATCATTGCTTTTGATTTTATGTGTATTTAGTTCTTTCAAAATACACTAACAATAATTCATTTTGGACTCAATTTCTTTGATTTTTTTGAGGTCTTAAAAATATCAAACGCACCTCCACGATCTTCCGATACAATTTGTATTTTTTTTACAATAATATTAAAGATGTAAAGCTGTGTATGCATCATGTTTGTGTATTTTAAAATTTATCAAAATGAAAAAAATAATGAAATAAAATTCATAAAAAACTATATTAGTTTAAAGTTGAGGAAGACACACCCACCCTTCACTGAGGGCAACGTATTTCACCAAAGCCAGGGTGTTATACATATCAACGTAATTAGCATCTTGCCATGAGTCAAGGAGGAGTTTTCACCAATGGGAGTATTATACTTGTGTTATTAATAATGTGAACACTTTCTTTAGGAAAACACCATTCTCTCACTTAGGGAGAGATGTTTTCACCAAAAGTGAAGGTGAGAACAAACTGTAATTTTTTTTTTCTTTCGAAATATCATTGATAATATCGTTGGAACTTGTTGGAAAATGAAAAACTTGATGATTGTTAACTGCTCCTTCATCAAAAAAGTTTCGAATCTCTCAAATGGTGTTCATTTTTTTATTAGGTTCAAAAATTTGATGGGAAACAGCCCAAATGCTTTTTCTTCAATCTTTCTACAACTTTTATGAGTTTATAATAAAAATTAATATAATAAGTAATGAAATTCATTCAAAAATAAAGAAAGTTCTGTAAAAAGAGAGAATAAAAGAAAGAGAAATAGAAAGGAATAGAAAGAGTAATCGGAAAAAGAGAGAAGGTATAATGGTCTTTTGAGTTTGGAATTAATAACATGGCGGACATGAATAATTTAAAAAAGAAAAGAAAAAGTAAGCATATATAGTTTATTTTGCCCCACATATAGGCATCCGTACAAAAAACTATGAAAGTAAAATAATGCATTTTGATTTTTTAGTATGATTATTGGTAATTTTTATATGATTAAGGATTAGTATTTTAAAACTGTATATATATATATGTGTGTGTGTATATATAAAGTCCATAGATTACGTTATATTTGTTTTCTTTCCTCCAAAATCAAATAGTTAAAAATATATAAGTTCTAATTATAAAAACCTGTTTGCAAAGAATTTAAAAAAAATAAATTTAAAATCAAAATGTTAATAAAAAAAATAAAATGTAAATATTAATTAAACCAACAATTCAACCTAATTCAAATTAAATAAATTTTATATTATTCTATACATATAACTCTTCTTGCAATTAATAATATTATATTTATGATTGTTTTACTTCTAATATAAAGATTGATTATTATTACCAAAAAAAATTACAACTTTTTGAAAAAAAGAAAGAAAGTAAAATTAAGTTTTCGAAGGGAAATTTTATATCCAGTTAGTAGTTTTTAATTTTGAGAAATAATTAAATCCTAACTTCTCCATAATGTGTCCCAAACTTTATTTTCTACGCAATGACAAGGGTATAAATTTTACGGTGTCAAATTGCAGATTTTATTTTTGGTTGAAATGGTTAATTAATTAACCGCCTTAAGCTTCGCGCATTTATTCTTCTCTACCCGCAGTAAAAGATTGTTCAAAAAAATTAAACCTTCGCAAAATTCCTCTATCGTTCTTCATTCGGAGAATTCGTGATCTGTGATTTCGTCGACTCGCCGATTTGACTAGCCATGGCCGTCCGGTTCAAATTCAGAAGCTCATTGAATTTCGATACGGTTGACATCGAAGGCCGGTCCTCCATATCCGTTCGTGATCTCAAATCCAAGATCATACGCCAAAATAATCTTAATATCTTTCAAGATTTCGATCTCGTATTCTCTGATGCCCGAACCGGTCAAGGTCAGCTTTCTTTCTTTTATCTATGTCGATTGAATTGTTTTTGGTCTTCTTCGTGTTTGGTTTCTAAGAAAAATAAGAAAATTTAATGGGAATGAAAAGAAAAACACCGCCACTCTTTTAGTCATTTTTTTTGGCCGAATTAGGTTTTCAATGTTTGTTACTTCGGCATCGCGGAAAACTATTCTATGCGGTTTCCTAATTGGAATTGGAACCCTAATTAGAGTTCATGTTTCAAAAGCTGCATTGTGTTTTATTTTTTACTTTTTTTCTTTTTTGTTACTATTTTGGATTTACTGCAGAGTATGTTGACGGGAGCTTCCAAATCCCAAATGGTGCGAGTGTGATAATCAAAAGAGTGCCAGCAGGGTCAGGGCACGGGCACGAGAATATGTAAGATTTCTCTTCTGTCTATGTATAATGCCTAATTAAGTTCTAAAGAAAACAAGAATTTGTTATTTTTGTTTGCATGGATACTTGTTTGGCGGGTTAATTGGCGTTGCTAGTTAAATATAATTTTTCAATATTTATCTATTTTAATTGGAAAGATAACCGTTGTTTATCCTGATATACAACTCTGCTAGTGGTACGCCTCTCAGCAGTGCTTATGAGAATCTTCAGGTCAAGGACACCATGAAGATCAATTCATCTGGTGCACCGGTATGTCAGTAAACTTTTAAAGTAGCATTATAATGACTTGGAAATGTTACTGCTTTGTCCTTGTTTTAGCTTTGTTATTTCACATTAGTACACTAACATATTATAGAGCAACATTTATAACGGATTTAGAGTTGGTAACTTAGGATTTTGCTTAGTTTGCAGTTTGTACTTCACAGAATATAGAAACTTGGGATTCTGGTGCTGTTTTAGGAACTATCAACGGGCAAATCTACAATGTTGTTTTCTTGTGTTTAAAGTATCTTGTGGAATAGAAAGAAATTGTCCATCATTTTTTCTTTTTCTTTTTTCAACTTAATTTACTGCATGTTTTTAGTTCTCTTATCTTTCTAATTTATCCGGGATGTCTTGTTTTACTTTTCAGAATACTGATATCCTTGATTTCGATGACTTTGGGGTTGACATGTATCATGTTCCTGGGGCAACATTATGTAGTTCCAATCTTGATGATGACAAGAATACTTGTATTTTGGATGATACTTCAAATATTGGCATTGCAAGGTATGAAGTGTTATTTTTATTTATTTTGTTTTTAGATCTTGATTCTTGAATTTTGGTTCTTCATCGTGTGTGTATACATTTTTAAGATACTTTTTGATGCATCTAACTTTTGAATCACTGATTATAATTTTATGTATGCTTAGATATTCTGAGCACCCTGTGGATGGATGTCAGAAAATTGAGACAAGCAACCTTTTTGAGGCTATTCCTAGAGGTATCTACCATCTTCATATTTAGACTGTTCTTTAATGATGGTGTAGATTTACAATAATGATGTTAATTTATTGTAGGTCCTGCCGGCGAACTTAAATCCAATTTGCTGCACAGAAAATTAACTGGCAATGTTCAGGAGGACGTTCCATTAGAGAAGTAGGCTATGCATTTCTCATATCTTCATATTGTTTTGAGTTTTGGTGATTCCTGCAGGAATCTGATTCTTTGAGTTTTGGTGATTTGAAGGGTTGACAGAACTAATCCTCCAGATATGCTGAGTGATGATTTACCATCAGAGCTAAAATGCTTGCTTTGCAATTCATTTTTTAAGCAAGCCATGATGATACCTTGCTGCCAGCATAGTTTTTGTGAGAAATGTAAGTTTATTTGTGCTGCGGGGAGCTTTTTTGCCTCTATGACATTTGGTCCAATTTATTTTACTATTAGTTTTTATCCGTCCTTTTTACTGTATAAATGTATAAGAACGCCCAAACACTGTAATTTTTCTTTTACCTGTAAAGTTTGAACAATGTTTTATGATTTTATTACTTTTTTGTATTTCCCAAAATGGTATGGTTGATTTATCTATGTTGCCTTAGGAATTTTTGGTATTTGTGTTCAGGCATTTGTGAAGTGCTTCATGAGACAGCAACGTGTCCCAAGTGTTTTTCTACTAAATGCAGAGTAGAAGATTTGTTACCAAATGTTTCTCTCAGACAAGCAATTGAGCATTTCCTTCAATCTCAAATCCTGACTACTGGTTTGGGCAGTGATTATCAGCGTTATGCTCCAGGTAGAAAATTTATTCAAAAGATTTTACACACCCGAGCTACACTGCAGTGCTTAACTAGTTAACTAAAAAAAAACAGATGGAGAATCTGGAATTCAAGCAGAAGATGTTTCATGTGGTGTGACTATTCTCCAAAGACAGCCAGAGTTGCCTCATTCTCCATCTGGAACTGGGAGGGGATCAAACAATATGATGACCGATTCGGCTTGCAACTCACCATTTAAAACAAATCTATCCAATCAATTGGGTGCAAATAATTTGCTGAAACAACCTGCTTATTCTCCCAAGAAAAAGCAAATACATAAAAGTGGACTTGAGAACGTGGTGGCTTTGGATGATTTCCAAGGGGAAAGCCAGCCCATGAATGAGGAAGGTATTATTTAATGGAATTTGCCAGTTGCTTTACTAATGATGTCAGTAACTATTATGATTACTATTTATTTATGCATGCACAGCATGCATTTACCTTATAGATGCTGATTACTTCTGTATTTATATACTTTTCTCAAGTCCTTATACCAGATTTCAATCCAAGTTTTTCAATTTTTTGTTTCTTTGGAATAAATTTTTACTACTGTTGGCATTGTTATATTTGATAAGTCTTGATTAACCCATTTTGAGTGTTCTTATCTTTGAACATGTTTTTCATGTCATTCCAGCTGAATCTACAATCAAGAAAAAGAGTCCAGTAGACTTCAATGCAACAGGTATATGGTTTTGTTATATTTTCTAGGTTTACTTGAATCTTCATCTAGATATCAGATTTATTCTAAAGATTCTGGTCTTTTCAGGAAGAGAAAAGAGTTTTGTGGAGACTGGAAGGAACAAAAAGGTATTGTTTCCGAATAATATACATATATATATTTTAACTCTTATTGTTTACAAATTATTTAAAATAATATTTTGAGGAGACTGAAATCTACATTGATGAATACAGGGTCCACTAACCTGTTATATGTGTGGTTCTCCAAACCATTTCATTAGAGACTGCCCAGTTGCATTAAGCCCACATCCTATGCTTCAAACGGGTAGGAGTAGATGCATTTCTCTTCTCTATTGTGGAAAGATTTGTGTTTAATGGTTCCTACTTTTTGGATTTCAGGTAATGCTATATTTCCAGGTGCTATGCCAGGTTGTATGCCTTATTGGAATGGGCCCCCTATGCCTCATTTCCGGCCCTTTTGTAACCTCTATGGCAATCCTGTGATGATGCCTTTTAATGCAACTATGGTTCCAGCTTCTCCTTTCCCTGTTCCAAACTATCTCTCATCTACATATGGCCCTGTTCATGCCTTTGGGTAGGTTCTTTTATTATGCTTATTGCTATTTGTAATATAATATGTATGAGGCCATTGTAATGCAATAGGTATGATTTCTCACCTACCAAATCAGTGGCTTTCTTTGTTACATCATGTAGATTTTGACACTGAATGATTTTGCAGCATAATTAAAGAACCTGTTGCACCTCCACTAAAGAGACAAAAGCTTTCCAATGAGGATGTGAGGAGGTATGTCTTCATTGATATCAAGCAACAAAATTGAAGGTTGAATGCATTGCATATACTGTTGGCTAGACAAGTGATTTTTTGCCCATCTTTTTATATTTTTTATCGATCTTTTGGGGTTTGAGGGTATTTTTGTTTTCCATTTTTATCAAGAGTGGAATATTTCAAATTTTTATACCATTAGTATACTGTTCAATTATATCAATGCATCTGTAATCTATATCTTGTTCTTTTCAGCTATTATGGTGGGGTCATCCTTTATTTTCTGGATTTTTTATTTTTTATTTTTTCCAAAGTTATATTAATCTTTTACTTTCCTTTGAATGTCCATGGCATTAATGTGCTCTATATCGTTTTGCTCTATAGGATTATTCCACTTCATATTTTCTGATGGGAATGCTATAGATTTGTTTTTTCATCTTTAAATTACTCGTTCTTACGGTGTGTCAAAATTGAAATAAGTATAATCTTATGTTTGGAAAATGTCATAATGCATTTCAAGTAAACATGGGTACATAACGCAATAATTTATTTTGACCAGGGAACAATATAGTGATGAGGATTATAGGAGAGTTTTTGATAAGAAGCTTTGCTATAGTGAGAAAGGAAGATCACATGATCATAAATCTGGTATGAGCAAGGAAAAGAATGTAAGCTACTCTGATTGCACCTCTAGCCAGGGGAAAAATAGTCTTCACATTCATACACATGATGACATTTATGGTGATGATGAATATCACCAGAAGGGTTATCGTTCTTCTGTTGGCAGTGGGGACAAGAGGTTGAATAATCAAACAGAGAGATTAAGTTCAGAAGTTGATGATATGCCTTGCAGCACCAGTTGGCAGAGTGAAAAGAGGCAGAAGCACCATTACAAGAGCTCCAAGAAGGTTAATAAAAAGAGAGAGCAGTATGTCAGTGATTCAAGTCAAGATGGGTGTCAAACCAACAATGAAAACCATATTAAGAGGAATGTAATCGAGTGTGACATCAAAAGACATCATAGAAAACATCACAGCCACTCAGAGTTGGAACTGGATCAAAGAAAGAAAGATGCTGGTCACGTTTCAAGACATTCCCAGCATGATTTGAAGTCTAAAAATGATGAGCCAAGTCATGAGAGGTGGCAGATGATCAGGGGGTCAGATGAGGATGGTACAAAAGAATGTCAGTATTATAAGCGAAAAAGAGGGCACTAACACATGCTAGAAGCCTGATCCTGAGGTAACAAGTGTATGTGAAGTCACATTTCTCTATTTTGGTGATTCATCTGGTTCTCATACATTTTATATAGAATTCAAACATGTATCAGTTTGGTTTATTACAAGTTCTATCTAGTTTTTTATATGTCTAATTATAAAAAGTGACGGGTTTAGGACACATTACCTAAGACACACATAGGCTTGTTCTGCTCTAATGTAAATTCTTTGTTGGTTTTGTTGGTACAGATCTAGTTGGACTGGTCGGCTTTTGGACATTAACTATTTGTTAATATCTGCTAACTACCCATCATTTTTTATCATGAGGTCTCGAGGCTAGCCAAATGAAAGTATTAAACAGAGCAGGAATGCTAATATTATTATAAGTATTAACCGGTATATTTTGGGAGATTCTTGAAGCTGGTGAAGGTATGTTTTCTTTTCTTGAGAGAGAGAGAGAGAGAAGTGAAAAGACAAGAGAAAAGTAATAGGACAAAAAATGAGTACTGGTCTCATTCTCTTAGTTAGTTGTACATCCCTCCCTCGAGGGTAAGGTGTACAGTTGGTTGCTCGTGCACTGGTTTAGCATAGAAGAAAGAGTACTAAATGAAAAAGTGACGTCTAGAGATTTTTAGTTGGTTTTGAACAAATGCGTTTACCGAGAAGCCTATTTTAGGTAATTTCACGCACTTTTTATGGTGATAGAGCCTAAGGGTGTGCAAAAAAATCGACTAATTGATTAAAACAATCTATCCAATCCAACTTGTTTGGATTGGTTATTTTAATATAATTGGATTCGATCGGTTTTGAAAAATTAAAAACGAATGTTGGTTCGGTTCGGTTCAGGGTGTTAAAAACTTACCAAAACCGATCCAATCCGAATCGACTATTTTTTTTACCAAAACATATGACAATTAGTTTAATATTATTGGTACGTAGGCTTTGTTATATTAGCTTAAATTTAGGGTTTGATTACTCGGTTATTATATTAGTGTAGTAATTTTGTTTTGTTTTGTTTTAATTTAATATGTTTATTTGTTATGTTATTTTTTTAATAATTTATGTGTTAGGTTTTAAAAAAAATATAATTTTTTATAAATTACTTAGTGGGCACTTTATGTGTTAAATTTTGAAAAAAACATAATTTTTTAAATAAAATTTAAACACAATAAATTTTTGGTACAAAAAATAGCTTAAATATTAAATATTCAAAGTAAAAAAAGCTAAAAAATTAAATTTTAAAAAGTTTTAAAAAATTAAATAAAAGTTGAAGCGAAACCGATTAATCAAATTGATCCAATCTAATTACTAATTGGATTTGATTGGATTTAATGTATAAATCGGATCAGTTATTTTCAAAATAAATCGGATCGTAACCGATGCATACTTCTAAATTAGAGCGGTCTAATTTCTAGACACAGTTTTGGTGGTCGAATTTTGTGCTTTAGATCGTAAAGTATTTTAGTAGGGTTCTAGGTGTATTTGATTATTTGTTGCTAGGCACCTGATTATAGGTCCAGGCTAGTATTACTTGATACTTTTGGTATTGATAAAAACATGTTATAGATTTTATTTAATTATTTATATCGATTAGAATCTTAGACAAAGAAATATAATTGAGATTTTAGAAT
This sequence comes from Ochetophila trinervis, assembly GCA_003254975.1. NCBI lineage: Eukaryota > Viridiplantae > Streptophyta > Magnoliopsida > Rosales > Rhamnaceae > Ochetophila > Ochetophila trinervis. Next base: position 9,068 of record QANX01006886.1, read on the forward strand.
TTTAGATAAATAAATATAATTAAGATTTTAGGAGAGTAATTCTATAGTGATCAAATTTATTAATTAAATTTTTAGTATCCAATGATGTGGTATTTTTTTGCATTGGATGTACTTCCTATGATTGTAGGGCATTGTTAATTTATGAACAATAAATAAATTGCTACATCATTGGATATAAAAAAATTAGTTATAAATTTGATACTTGTGGCATTGTTCTTTTTTTAAGAAATGTGTATTTAATCAAGATTTTAGAAGATTAAAAAGTTAGTTGTGTTCAATAAATACTTTTAAAAACTTTATAAAGTAATGATTTTTTAATTTTTTTTTAAAAGTCTATAAAAGCAATAAGATATTCAATTAAGACTTTTTAAAAATCTATAAAGTCATGAGGTATTTAATTTGTTAATAATTTTTAATTTTTTTTTATAAATCATAGACTTTTTGTAAACAATTTAATCAAAAATGAAAAAATTGTGCTCATAAAATAAGTTTTCCTGTTTAAATTTTTTTTAGACTTTTAAAGACTTTTTAAATTGCTTCAATTAAATCTATATTATACATTATTTTGAAGTTTTTTTTTCCATATTTTTTCTTCTTATTCTTTTTTCTATTGCGAAATCAAAGCTAACAAAAAGAAAATTTTGTAGAATTTTTCTCTCATCTTTATTATATATTTGCTAATAATTTTTCATTTTTATTTTTTATAAAAATGCAACATTTGATTTTTTTAATATATAAATAGACTAAAGTGCAATAAATCATGATTTAGTTTGAGAAATGGCTTAAATAACTATTTATTTTTATTTTTTTATGTTAATTTATTTTTGCTTAATATGTAAAATAGAATATATAATATATTTTTAAATATTGAAATATAAAAATAATTATGAATTTCAAATATTATTTTTGAAATAATTTTTTTATTGAGGTAATTTAAATTTAAATTTTTTTAAAAAAATTATTAAAGTAAAAAAATATAATTATGCTAGTAAGAAGACTATATTATATTTAAAAGTTAATGAAAGTATACTAAAAAGTTTTAAAATAAAAATTAAGAAAACTGTGTACAAATATTTTGCAGTTATCCAAAACAATATTAATTTTTGAAGTTCAAAATTTATGAGTAATTAAAAAAGGTTTATGAAAGTTATTAATTTTTTATTTTATAAAAGTTTTTCAAATTTATAAAAATCTNTCTATTAAAATTTATAAAAATAAATTAAAAAAGTATTGAATACACTATTAATTTACTTTTAAGTCGACTAGTGCACTATTTCTAGCAAAAATAAGTAAATAAAAATCCACCAGTGCACTAATCAAGTTTGCATATGGAATGTGATACTGAAGCTCGTTCAGTCCCCTCGCCTGCATATTTATTTTAAAATAAATAAATAAGTTAAACGAGAATAGTGTCCAATATAAACCGAGTGTATTGTCTCCAGTTGATAAAGTATTAATTTGGTGCGGTTGGTAGGCATCTAATGCATCCATCCTTTGTTTTGAGGGCCTGCTTCTCATTTCACTTTTAGTTTAAAAAAAAAAAAATGTTACTCATAATTTTTTTTATTCGGCATCATGTGGGATGTAGAATATTTCTTAGGAATTTATGGGGAAAAAATAGAAAGGAACTTTGCTTTGAATTTTGTTATGGTTTGGTTGTGATTGCAATGGGTGATGGTGTCCACCGTGGAGGCGGGGTTGCTGACGATGGTGGAAGCAATGGCAATGAGGGTGGTCCGGTGGTGGCACTGGTAATGGGTCGTGTTAAGGGCAATTTCAGGTACTTATGAATAAAGAAAAAGAAAAATACAAAAGAATCAATGCACGAAATATGAGGGACTTTGTGTCTTCTCTCTTCAATAATCTTTACGTTCTGCTTTCTGCCCTTTTCTCTCTCCTATCTCTTTAAACATCTTTTCAGTAAAAAAGAATAACGAAAAACGTAATAAGAAAAAGTCATATTTTCTTTTGGAAATCCGATTCCTGAGCTCAATTTCAATTTCTGACTTTTAATTGTGGAGAATTAAGTTAGCGCTTTCTTTTCCCAGTTTCCTATATTATATTAGTTACTCTTTCTCTACTATGATCGTAAGTAGGTATTAAATCCAGGTCGAGTCATTAATGAATTTTTCTCAATTTGTATGTTTTGACAATTATTTGAAACAATTTCACCAAAAGAAAAAGAAATAAGAGAATTATTTGAAACTAATGGGTCATTTCTTTTATAACAAACGGCATCTTAATTTAAGAGTTGTTATTTTCAAATCTAAATTTGAAATTTTAATTTAAAAGTTTTGCTATTTGTTTTCAACGGGGATTGTCACTGGTGAGATAATATTTTATGTAGTAAATTTTTTATTGAAAATATTTAATTTAATTTTATTTTTTAATATTAAAATTATAATAAAAAAGTAAACTTTTTAATGTTACTATTTAAAATGTCATAGCATGTAAGTTATTATTCATCGGTGATAAATAGCAATTTTTTTATTTAATAAAAGACAATAAAATGTCATAGAGTTTCTTTGAAAAAATATAATTCATATACATGATTGTGAATATTCGTATAATTTAATATATTACAATGAATGTTTGATTTAACATATTATAATGGTTTCATCTTCTTATTTTTTTAACCCAATGAGATTGTTGGAATCATTTGTTTTTTGTCCAGGTAAGGCTTATGGGAAGTGGGAACAAACAAATCAATTGGACTCTCGTTGGGCATCGGAACTTTCAGTTTAGAGAATACTAGTATTGACTAATTTTTTTTTGGGCAAACGGTTCTAACTAATTAGAAAAACTAAAAACATCAAGATATTGCTTATAATTTTAAAAATCAATAAGCTATTTTGACCAATTTTTTTAAGAAAAAATGTTAAAATTATTTTCACAAGGTATTGTTTGATTGGGAAAATGGTTCTTTTAAATGTCGTTTGATAACCCATTCATTTATGGTTTTTTGTTTTTGTTTTTGAATTTTTTGAAAATTATTTTTTTGAAAAAACAAAAAATAAAAATACATTGGATAATCATTTTTATTTTTTAAAATCTAAAAACCATTTTCATTTTTCTTTAACAAAACGTTAAAAAGTCATTTTCATTTTTCAGTTTTCATTTTTTTTTGGTCATTGATAATTCTAATATACAAAACAACTTGAACAAGATTTGAATCTGAGACTGTTCATACTGACACCGTTCATATGTGGTCAAGATAATGAATTGCTCAAACAAAGCTGGAACCCAGGACCATTCGGTCCGGGCCAGAATCCGGGACTGCCTGGTCGGAGCTGTAATCCGAGATCGCCTGGTCGAAGTCGCAACCTGGGACTGCTAGTCTGAGCCAAAATCCGGGATAGCCCGGTCTGGGCCGGAACCCAAGATAGCACGGTCGAGACCAAAACCCGGGACTGCCCAGTATGGGACTGCCCATTTCGAGCCGCAATCTGGGCTGGAACCCGGGACCGCCTGGTCGAGGCTTGAACCTGGGACCCAGGACAGCTCGGCTGGAACCCGGGACAGCCTGGTCTGGGTTGGAACTCGAGACAACTTGGTCGGAGCATAAACCCGGGACAGCCTGGTCGGAGTTGGAACTCCGGACAACTCGGTCCGGGTCGGAACAGGGACAACTCGGTCGGAGCAGGAACCAGGGACATCCCTGTCATAGCCGGAACACAGGACATCCCGGTCCGGGTCTAAACCTGGGACAACTTGGTCAGAGCCAGAACCTGGGATAGCCCAGCCGGAGCCTAAACCTGGGACCGCCCTATTTGAGCCAGAACCTGGGACCATCGGGTCCAGGCCGGAACCCGAGACCGACCGGTCCAAGCTGAAATCTTAGACCCGGGACAGCTTGATCCTGGCCTTAATCCGGGACAGCTCGGTTGGGGCTAAAACCCGAGACTGCCCTGTCGGGGTCAGAACTTGGGACCTCCCGGTCAAGGCTGGAACCTGGGACCGCCTGGTGAGGGCCAGAACCCAGGACATTACGGTTCTGGCCAGAACCCAAGACGACCCGATCCAATTCGAAACTCGAGACTGCTTCGTTCGGGCAGGAACCCGAGACTGCTCGATCCGTCCAGGAACCCAGAACAGTCCGGTCTAGGCCGAAATCTAAGATTGTCCAGCCCAGGCCAGAACCCGGGATAACCCAGTCGGGGCAGTACCCGGGACCGCCGGGATTGTCTGGTCCGGACTGGAATTCAAGATCAAGACAGCCTAGTCCGGGTCGAAACCTGGGACATTACGATTGGGGCCAAAATATGGAATCGACAATAATTAATATGAATTTGTTTAAATTTATTTGTAAAGTTTTAAAAAAATAAAATAAAAATGATTATTAAAAATAATTTTTTTGTATAAAAAATCAAAAAATGGTTGTTGTTTTTCATTTTAGCAAAAACATAAATCAAAAATCATAAACAAAATCTATAAACCATAAATCATAATCCATAAACAAAAATTATAAATCAAAAATCATAAACAAAAACTGAATACATTAATAAATGGACTTTTAAAATTTTATTTTTGTAAATCTATAAATCCAAATAGTTTTAAAAATATTTTTATAATATTTGAAGTTTTGGTACAAAAATACTGTATTTTGGAATGGAATGCTCTCGTTGAGCAAATCTTTAGTACTCTTGGGAGTTTGATATTCCCCTCTCACATTGATGTGGGATTTATATACGTGGATTCCACATAAATATGAGAAGACTACAATTTTTTTTATGCTCTCATTTGCTTCAAATGGCATCTCATTTTAAGTAGTCTATTTTTTTTTTTAACTACGCATTTTTCATTAATATTGAAACGTTGGAAATTTTCCGATGTAATTGCTTAGAATTATCATTTATAGGTTCAAGGCAATAGACAATGCGATGGACAATATGAGCCATCCCAGTAGGAAGTATCCAACGAATCTTGTTGGTCCCACGTCCTCGGGTTCCTGTCATTGGAAAAAATCAAAAAGTATTAATATATTTTAGATTTTAATGTTATTCACGTATAAATTTAGTCCAGGAACATGTCTTTTCACTGTGGATGTCTTTTCAGCGTAAATTTTTACTGAATTAAAAATATATCTGAGTTTAACTAATTTATTAGATAATTTTTAGATTTATAACTNTGTGATTTTTGTAATTATTTCATTTTTATATATTTCAAAATTCAATTTTCCTGACTTCGTTTTCTTGAATATCTGACTTTACTGACATCCAAACACAGCCTTAGCGAAAATTCCCCGATTTCAATTTCTCACACAATCCGTCCCTCTTTCCCTCCCCCCAAACATGACTCTGCTTGGGGACGACGGTCGCGGCTACGAGTTGGCTCGGAAGCTAGAAGCTTGCGGCGTATGGAGGACGTGGCTCGGCGAGTCGAGCCACGCCAATTTCTTACATTACCTGAACTCACCCTCTACTTGGGAAGTCTTCATGAGAGTCGATGAAACCAAATCTAGGGCTCAGATCCAACTCCAACTCAGGGTTCGAGCCCTTCTCTTCGACAAAGCCAGTGTTTCCCTCTTTCTTCGCTCAAATCCTTCTTCTTCTTCATCTTCTTCATCTCTCGCTGTTTCCAAGCTCAATCCCACCTGTGAGTTTCTCATTGTTTAATCTTTTTTATTAGTTTTTTTTTTTGTTGGGTGAGATTGTTATGGTTTGTAGTTGATGTGTTTACTGATTGCAGATTTGCAGTTGCACGGTGACGATGTTTACTTCACTCTTGAGAATTCTTCCTTAGATGGTGTTCAACAGCGAGAGACTGCTGTTCAATCCAATACAGTGTCATCCAAGGTCCGGTAACCTATTTGTCCATTTATTTCATCAGTGAATCTTGATATGTGATATGGAATTCGATTGCTATGAAGTATGGTACCTCAACTTTCTCTAGCGTAAGTTGATATTCTTAAAATGGAAATTGCATTAGGCTGAGTTAGGTTTCTCTCTCTCTCTCTCTTTCCTCTTCTCGTCTTTGAATTTTGGTTAAATCGTATTTCAAAATTTAGAATGTTTCAGGATTTGGATATTTAAATTCCCCAGAGCGGAGTTCACCATAATTCATTTTCACTTTCAGTACTACTTAGTCTCATACCATATACAAGGCTAATTACTCATTAATGTACTTTCAATTAGCGAGGAGGGTCTGCCTAGTTGTCTTCCTTTTATGCTGTCAACTGTTAAAATTCCTTTTCTTCAATTTTCTGAATTAGTATATATCCAGACTTCATTGTTATATAAAAAAATTTGTTTCATGTCATTTTAATTATTTTTTGAAGCCTCTCAGTAAGTTTCAAGCACGCTTATCTTATGGTTCAATATTCCTGTCACATTATGCTTTCATCCATGGTTAAATCATGGCTGGACTGGTACTCCAGGAATGTGAATATAGTAATATGTAAAATATATGTCCTCATGCTTCTTTGTGCTGTTTCTCCACTTTGCTTGAAAATTGAAACAAGATAATTAAGACAAATACATAATTTTACTTATTCATGTTTATGCTATTATGAGTTGACTTGATTTAGTTCTTCATGTTTATGCCATTATCATTGGCTAACATTTTAACCATATATGCAGATTCAATCAAAAGGATCTTTTAGTGTTGGACCAAGATATGGGGAATCTGAAATTGATAATATGTCCCATAGATATAGGAATGAGGAGCTACCTGAAACATGGTATAATCAGTTTATTGAAAAATACAAGATTAGCAAGCCCTATATGTTGTCACACGGGGAACAAGAATTAGACAAACGCACACCGGAGGAGATGTCTGCTTATGTCAAGCATTTTGAGAAGCATAAGAAAAGACGCTTAGCATTCAAGGAAGATCAGTATATGGGCTATGGAAGTTCCATCTTGGAAAATGCCTCACACATGCATCCAAATTCTGTTTTAGATGGCAGTCACACAGTTGATGATGATTCATTTTTCTTCCCAGAAACAATGTTCACATTGAACTGTGTTCCTGATAGTGCACTTCCAGCAACAAATAGAGCAGAAGACAACCAAAAGATGGAGTTTTATGGAGTTCTTGATACCTTGCCTCGAGTTATGACTAGGAGTCCTGTTATGATTGAGAGGCTTGGTATCAGGCCTGAGTACCTCGGCATGGATCCTGGAGGAAGTCTATATCGTGGGAAAACTGGGTCTGGAGTAAATAAAAAACCTGTTGGTCAAGAGCAAGCATTGCAATTTTCTCAAAAGGTAATAGCTCGGATGTTAACAATAGTGGGTTTTGAAGGTGCCACAGAAGTCCCGATTGAAGTCTTCTCTCAGTTGATGACCTGTCATATCACTAAGCTGGGTCATATTTTGAAAGTTCTTGCTGACAGTTACAGAAAGCAGTGCTCAGCCATTGAACTACTTAAGATGTTCCTCCAAACAGTGGGATATAGGTGAGCTTAGATATATTTTTTTAAAAGTTAAACCTATTCTTCCTTTCTAAAATTGGTCTTTTATTTACTTTCAATTTTTACATTATGGAATCGAAAATATGACATCAATTAGTTTTGAAGGATTCTCCAGCATAAGATTTATCATTCTGTACATTGGGTAGTTAAGGCTTGCTTGAAGATTAAGTTTGGCAAGAGGGTGACTTCATGTTCTATGTATATTCTCATCAAAATGCAGTATAAAATAATGATGCCAGCCTCCACAGCCAATAAAGTACTATACATAAGTCAAACTAATTTTCAGACTGAAGGTTTTAATTGATGCCTAGTTGATTTAATGATTAAATACTATTGATGACAGCTTGATTCGGCCAACTAAATGGCCAAAATTCAGTACATATGTTTGGAACTAGTTCTTCTTCTTTTTTTAATTTTTTTGGGGGTCAATAGGAACTAGCTCAAGAGGTGCTGAAAAGCATGTAATTTCAACAATAGGTTTATATAAAAGCCTCACAGAGCTACGTCCAAGGAAATTTGGTTTTACCTTTATTTTGTATTATGAGAATCCTAGTTTCCTTGTGCATATGCTTCTATTTTATTATATATTATTACTAGAATGTCATATATGTAAGCTTTCTCGCACGTCCTTATCTCACACATATCTCTTGTTTCTCTCTAGTAATTTTGGGCCTTTAGTGGAGGAAGTCAAAGATGGCTCCAGGGTTGTTCAACAAAGTCAGCAGCAAGTTCTTCCTGTCCAGACACAATTGCAGCCACAAAACCAGGGTTCTCTCCGACTGGCTCAGCAAGTATGTCCTCTTTCCATTATTATATTTTTGGTACTTGATCAAATTGTTCCGATCCTTGTATATGTTTTTATGTTTACACATTGAGAAATTGTTTGTGGATCTGCAGAATTTTGCCACATGGTTAGAAACTGTAGTTGAATCTTTAGGCCTTTCATAAATTCTGAAGAGCTCTTCTCCACCACTTTCCATTATTTCCTTTGTTGGTTTCTGTTCAGTGTAAAATTATCACAAAGGTGATTCATTGTTTGTGGCGATTCTACAGAACCCTAGACAAATGCAGCAGATACAGCAAATGGCTGCTTATCGGCAGCAGCAGCTAGAGAGAATAAGGCGGAATCAATCGGCCACTCCTCGGCCTGCCATGGAGATGGATAAAGATAGACCCATGGTACAGGTCAAAATTGAAAACCCGCCAGAGATACCAATGGATGGTAATTCCTTCAACAGTTTCAGTAATAGACACCCACAAATGCAGTTCAGACCCCAGCAAATGGCTGCATTATCAAATATTGCAATGTCAAATGTCCATGGACAGACAAGCAATCAGTTTAGACAGATGGCTTCTCTACAAATTCCTCAAGTCCAGGCACAGCAATCAATGGGTGTTGTTAGGGCTCCTCCAGTTAAGGTCGAAGGTTTCCAGGAGTTGATGGGTGGGGATGCTTCATCGAAGCATGATTCAGAGGAAAACAGGCTTACTTCCCCTTCCAAGCAAATACAATAGATTGGTCAAAGGCCTTTGTCTAAGGCCCCACGAAAAGAAGGGCCCAAAAAATTAAAAATAAAATAAATTCATATTAAATATATTTTAATATTTATATTAGAGACTGTGGCATGTTTGCATCCCAACTTTATCGGGTGGGCATATTTAAACAGCATGCCACTTATTTAAGGGGTAAAAATGTCTTTTTATATACGTGCTCGACCCCAACTTCCCAGGCCTCTGAAACCTTTGATTTTTCCTCCTTATTCTTCAACTTCCTTCTCCGTCGACCATTGGGGTGATGAAGGCGAGCAGAGTTTGGCATTGCTTGGTCAAGGACTTTCGTTGATGACTTTTTTGACTCTGAAAATTGCAGTTGATTTTCTTAACTCCGAAATTGATTTTCTTGACTCTTGATGCAATTTTTCATTATAGTTTTTGGGCAAGAGCATAATTGATGAGTTTTACATTGTTATCCTTACACTTTGATTGCCTTGGGAGAAATCAATGGGAAAAAGTTTCTGAGGTGCTCTTTCTCTGTATTTTCTTTGAGTTTTCATTTTGATCTCTGCATTTAGGAGTTGAATATCGTATTTGTTTTTTAATTTTGGATATGAATTATTGGGTCAATGATGCGAACAAAATCGGCGTAATCTATCTGCAATTTCCTATGTTGGAATTTGAAGATAACTCATATGTTACTGAGATTTGATTCTCTTTTTTATTTTTATTTTTATTTTTTTCTACATGTGATTGATTACTGGAAGTCTGTGCGATGAAAGCTGTTTGGTAGTAAATAAGGGAAAAATAAAATAAAATATAAAAGGAATCAAAAAACCAGTATTCTTTTCTGCTTTTACTGTTAGGGTTCGTTTGGTACGTTATATTAGTATTGTATTGTGTTGTAATGTATTATATAATGCACTTATATGTTTGGTGTAAAATTGTATTAAATTGATGTTTGTTACATTTTTGTATTGTATTGGATTATTTTTTTAAAATTAAAAAAATTTAACTTTAACTTTTATTAAAGCTTTTAAATTTATATTTTTAACTTTTATACAAACTTTTAATCTTTAATTTTTTAATTCTAATTTTATTAAAAGTTTTTTTTTCTTAAAAAATATATATATTTATATTAAAGAAAAATATAATTTTCTTCATATTAACAATTTCATTAATTTTTATTTTTATGCTTACAATATATAAAATATAACAACAATAATAAATACTGGAGGGTCAAAAAAAAAAATCACACAAATTCAGGATCTACATGACTTGTATAACTTAATATATACAATTTTTGGTGTATTACTAATACATCAAAATTTGTATTAAAAATGTAAAATTGTATTATTTAATACAATACGTTGTATTCACCAAACACAGTATAACTAAATAATACTTCACTATACTTTCCTATACAGGATACCAAACAAATCCCTAGTGTGCAATAGCACTGATTTTCTCACTATCCAAACAATAATGATTGCTTTTATTTTTAAAATTTTTCTGAAAAAATAAATTATAGGCGTTGCGTTCTCATTGGTTTGATAAATCCAGATAAACGTGTCAATGTACGCGTAATTAGCTTTCATTTCCAAACCAAAAATCATTGAAGAACAAGAACAAATATATTTAGTTTCTCTCGACCAAAAAAAAATAAAAAATATTTAGTTTCTTCAAAGGCATGAATTTGTGCCATTTTTTGTATCTAATTTCCTTGTTCCGCGTTCTTCTCCGATGATTCTCTTCACTGCTACAGAAGTTCCAACGCTTAAAATGCCTTCGAAAACAGAGGCGGAAGCTCCTTGACCAAGCAATGCCTAACTCTGCTTCGCTCGGGGGGGAGATGAAATCGCCCCAATCGTAGTCACCGGGTTTACTTTCAAGGGTGCACACGTGTACAAAGACATTTTACCCCTCAAATAAGGGCATGTGCTGTGTTGGAAAAAATAAACAGAAGGTTCACCACATGCCCAAAAAAAAAAAATTTAGAGTGTAATGAGTCCATCACGTGCAAACATGTCAATAATTTTTTTATTTTGTTTTTGTTATTATTATTTTTAAATATTAAAAAGTTAATTTAAAAAAGAAAAAATAATGAAATTCTGAGGTATGGTGGCTAATTAGTTACATCTTGTTTCTATTTTACAAATTAAAGATATTTTTTTTAAAGAGTTTTTTTGAGAAAATAGTATATATAATATAAGGTCTAAAATACACTTTAGATATTTTAAAATTGAATTTATTTATATAGATATTTCTACAATCAATTTGTATAATTTATATTCTGTAATTAAAAAAAAATTGCACATTTTTTTAATTTAATTAAAATTAATAAATTTGGTGAACTTATAAGTCGTGCATTTTTTTATTTTTAATTGTACAAAAAATTAAAAAACATTAAAGAAAATTTAAAATTCATTTATGACTTTTTTTATATATATATTTTTAATTTTTTTGGTGAAATTAAAAATGAAAAAACTAATTTTGAGAATTACTTANACTTTGAAGGTCAGGTCACGTGTTATATCTCTAAATTAACAGAATATGTCAATTTTAATTAAATTTGATAAATATGCAATTTTTTTCAAATTATAAAGTATCAATTGCAAAAATTAATTATTAAAACTTCTAAATAAATAAATTTAATTTAAAAAAATATTAAAATGCACTGAGACCATATTATTATTAAGAGAATGGTAGTTTTAATTGCTATTAATCAATCTCCATCTTTAGCTTTCCTTTCATCACATGCTACTTCTGTTAGTTCAGCCACATTGAAACTATGCTTCTAGGCTGTTGCTACCATAAAATAAAGGGTCTATATCATTTTACCTTCCAAACTATGACAAAAAAAAAAAGGTTTTTATTTAACCTTCAACACGATAAAATTTGTCCCAATGGCCTTCAAACTATTGTTTTTGTATTATTTTAGGCCAGTAATATAATTTTTCTTAATGAACTTGGTTAAAAAATAAATAAATAAACTTAGTCCATATAAACTATACTTAATAAAATATAATATCACAAAATTGTTTGCAAATAAAGTTATATAGGTTTTAATCAAAAAAAAAAAAAGTTATATAGGTTGTATATATTTTAATCTCATCAAATTTATCTTTAAAAAAAAAAGAATGATTGATTGGACTAAGGTGATACAAAAACAATAGTTTAAAAAGCAATGTTAAAAATTTTGCAGTTTAAAGGCCATCGTCAGAAATGTAACATAGTTTAGAGTTAAAATAATCTAAACAATAAAAATGGCTTTTATTTTAGAAGGGAATAGCTAACTGAGGGCTTGTTTGGTAACATGGATAGAAAAATATTATTTGAATATAATATATTAACTAAAATTAGTACTGTGTTTGATGTTAGTTTTATATAGTATTATATAATACATTTTAACATTTCAATACAAAATATGATGTATAACTAATACATTAAAATTTGTTTGTATTAAATAATACACTTTATTATTTCTTTTTTTTGCACATGTAGATTTTTCTATACAGATTTTTATTTTATTTTATTTTTCTTCTAGGGGCATATCTACTGTCAAATTTTTTAATTTTTTTTATGCTTTATTTTTTTTGGTAACCAAATGGTAAATTTGTTAGTAGTGAAAATACATATTCTTTTATATCGTTATTTTAGATTATATTTATAATTTTTATTATTTTGTCTACAATTTTTGCTAGCCGAACTTAAAAATTAAGAAAGCAAAAGTAAAACACACAATTTAAGTTATATATACTATTAATTTTTTTTAATATTTTTAAAATTCACCAATAATAAATATTAATATTTAAAAACTTTAATAAAATTAAAAGCTTTTATAAAGTTAAAAATTAAAATTTATAAGTTTTAATAAAAATTCAAAAATTAAAATTAAAAATTAAATTTTTAAATTTTAATAAAATAGTCTAATAAAATATTACAGTGTATCAAATATTATATTATATATATATTTTAATATAATTTTACATCAAACACATAAAATATATTATATAATATATTATAATACAATTTAATAATTACGCTGTAATTTAATACGGGCACCGATAATAGAGCAGTCAGTACTTTTTATCATATTTTATTATTATTGCAGAACGAGATCCTTTCATCACATGAAACGAATAAAAGAAAAAAAAATTTGTCCTACGTAAACTCTGAATGTGCCAAATTATATACGTTATTTATATGATTTTTTTATTCAGAAGTTCTAGCTAAGTAAGTTGTACGAGTTCCTCTATTCATAACAAAAGAGTGAAATGGCATGTATATATATATATATATATATAGCTATTTGTTTACCTATTTATTCTCTACAATAGCGAAGGAAATCAACAAGTAATCCAGAGAGTAACATTTGAGCAATGATGGTCAACGAAGAAGGTAAGCTTCACATAGCCATGTTCCCATGGCTAGCTTTTGGGCACATGAATCCATTCCTAGAGCTTGCTAAGCTCATCGCTCAGAAGGGCCACCGAATCTCTTTCATTTCCACTCCAAGAAACATCGCTCGCCTCTCTAAACTCCCTCCAAATCTTTCTTCTCTAATCAGCTACGTCAAAATCTCACTGCCTCGCTCGGAGAACCTTCCCGAAGAAGCCCAGGCCACCACAGACTTGCCCAGAGATCGAGTCCCGCACTTAAAGAAGGCACACGATCGTCTTCAAGAGTCCATGGCCAACCTTCTCCGATCTTCTAAACCAGATTGGGTGGTGTTCGATTTCACAGCTCACTGGCTGCCAGAGATAGCAAGGAACTTGGGAATTCCGAGCGTCTTCCTCTCCATATTCACTGCCTCCTGTTTGACCTTCATGGGATCCACACTGACTCCCGACGATCGAAGCGAGCCGGAGGATTTTATAGTTCAACCCCATTGGGTCCCATTCCCATCTAATATCGCGCTTCGAATGTTCGAGGTTATAAAAATCTTCGATAGTGTAACCGGCAATGATGGAGCCATTTCGGACTTGCAAAGATTCGTAGAGGTTTTGAGAGGCTGCGATGCTGTGGCAGTTAGAACTTGCTCGGAGTTCGAGCCCGAGTGGCTGAATCTTTTGCGAGATCTTCATCGGAAACCTGTTTTTCCGGTTGGTGTATTACCACCGAAAGTACCGGACGCCAACGGAGACAGCAGCGGAGAATGGGGATGGATCAAGGAGTGGTTGGATTTGCAGACTAAAAGGTCGGCGGTGTACGTCGCATTTGGTACGGAGGCCCAACTTGGGCAAGACGAGCTCACCGAGATGGCCCATGGATTAGAGCTATGCGGACTGCCTTTCTTTTGGGCTCTCAGACTCCACCGTGGCCCAATGGATCAGAATTCAGAGCCTAAGCTGCCAGAAGGGTTCGAAGAGCGAACCCGAGGCCGCGGAATCGTGTGCACCAGCTGGGCCCCTCAGCTCAAGATTTTAGCCCATGGCTCGGTCGGAGGATTTTTGAGTCATTCGGGATGGAGTTCTGTTGTGGAAGCCCTTCGGTTTTCGATACCGCTTGTGCTGTTCACCATTGCCAACGATCAAGGTCTCAATTGCTCGCTTTTTGTGGAGAAAAAAATTGGATATCCAATTCCCAGAGATGAACACGACGGGTCGTTTACGAAGCAAGGTGTGGCTGATTCACTCAGACTTGTCGTTGCGGAAGAAGAAGGAAAGTGTTACAGAGACATGGCCAAGGAGATGAGTCAGCTGTTTGGTGACAGGGTCAAACAGGAGGATTACGTGGATCAGTTTCTTGATCACCTTGTAAATAACAGGGATTATGGTCCGAGAGTTAATTGAAATGTCTAAAATCTCCGACCGGTTTGCCCATTTGTGTATCTCGGTGTGTTCGAGCATTTGTGTTGTTTGATTATTTTTTTTTAAAAGAAATAAATAAGAATTGCCAATTTGATTTTCAGAGTGTGAAATTAGGACAATAATTTCTAGAACCTCCGAACGGTTTTCCTATCTGTGTATCTTTGATGATTTACAGGGACAATGCCATGGAGATGGCTGATGAGGGTTTTTTGATTTCTATGAAGTAAGTTTTCAAACACCTCGTTATTTGTTTAAGTATCAAAGATTTTGAGATCAATTTGTTTTGTTTTGCTTTTTTTATTTTTATTTAAATTGATTCCACGTGATGAATCTTTGATATTCTCAATGCGTAATTATAATATAACAATATTACCGACACCGACTTGTTTACCAACTTTTTATAGATCCTAATATATTCTTTATTGGATTATATTTGACTTTTATTCATCCTTTTAATTAAATTTCACTATCCATATTAGTTTATAGTTTTTATATATTGCAATTATCACTTTAGTAACTAAGTTGGAAAGTTGATAAACTAAGTTATTTAATTATCAAAAAAAGTTGATAAATAAAGTTTTTGTGTGTAGCACAAAGTATTGGCAAAATATAGTTGCTACTAATATAGATATTGCCAAAATTACAAAGATAAAAAATAAAATAAAATAAATAGGGTATCTATATTTTATCCTTTCAACTATTTTTATTTTTTTCACTTTAGAATATCTATATTTTATCCATATTTAAAAAATATGAATTGTTGTATATGTCACATGAAAATAAATATTGTTTAAATTTTAGTAGAATAAATGTATTGTCAAATCAAACAAATTTTTCCATTGCTCAAAAATTTTTTTAAGGAAAATTTGAGTTTTATGCAAAATAGAAAATGTTTAACAAATTTTTTTAAAAATTAATATTTATCTTAACAATGTCTCTTTTCAGTTTGATATTGATTTTAAACATTGTCATTGAAAATCTGTTAAAATACTATTTATATTGTTTTTGTGTCATGTCTATTTATATAATTTAATTTTTTTATTCAAGATATTCTAAACTACAAAACCTTTCACATGGCCACTTGATTTTCCAACCATTTTAGATCAATCATACAATTTTCCTAATAAATTTTGAAAAATTGATTTTACATAATGTCTTAAAGTAAAATAAAACAAATTTAAGTTTTAACATTATACGAGTTATATATGTTTAATTTCATTAAATTTATGTGTCAAAATGAATTAAATAATTCAAAAGGCAATGTAAAGAGTTTAAAAAGCAAAAAGTAACATTTAGAGTTTGTTTGTTTGACATGATTATACATTATTTAATATGTTAGGATATGATAAATTAAAATTAGATAGTATAAGATATGACGAAAATATTTCAACCTAATTTTGTGTTTGTTATTATCAATAATGTTAATTCTAAATTATTTAAAAATAATTAAGAGATAACTCAACTTATTTAATAGGATTAAATAATTTAGATTTTATTTAAAACAAAATATATAGTTAGATTATTATAATTCAGTATGTAAATTTAGCAAACAAATAAATAATAAAATTAATCCAATTCAGTTCTAATATACAATAATTATTCCACAAAATTATGATGCTTTGTAAATATTATGCTGATATAATATGATTACTAACAATTATAATATACTGTCGGGATATAATTCTTAACCACGCTTGAAGGAGGGGGGATCTTGGCAGTGGAAAATAAAATTTAAAAACTTTAAAATTGGAGGAATATGAACTCTTTTTTACGTAACGAGTGAAACCAATATTTGCCCAATCGAGGCTCGAACGATTTAAATTTTGACTATTGACAACGAGTTCCATCATCCAATTATAAAATTGTTAATTAAATCATATGTTCCTGTATAGTTGACTTTTTTTTTTGGTGAATCATATAGTTGACTTAATATATATTTATATAGTTAATCTCTCGTTATAGAATTTCTAAATTATCTTCTATGGAAAATAATTTTAAGTTTTAATATACTTTAATATATTTTAAAATTAAA